>JAHZND010005514.1:0-14908 GCA_027744115.1 Acrocyrtus sp. NNG-2020
GAATCTTCAATTTTGAAACAATTTTGTCCGATGGTGTGCTACTGAACTACCTTTTGAGATATTATACAATTGTACATTGCTTACGCAGCAGGTCTCAACCGTCGGTTTACCCGATTTATTCTCAATACAATTTAGTTGACCAGCAATGCTAACTGTGATCAGCTATCATGCCGCCTTTCCAAATGATATTTTTTATCTTAAAACACGACAAAGCAAATAAGGAAAAGAAAGTACTTAATATACGTTCACTTTGCAATTTTTTTGTACATACCTATATAGTAATTCATCCCTAAGGAATTAACTGTATTACGCGTGCCAGTGTACTGCGTACATAGCCTACTTGCAAGAATTTTATGCAATTTATACACAAACTTAAACGATTTTGCTCAACAGTAAAAACTGAAGAAAGTAGAAAGAGCAATCTCATCACCAAAAAAGGTGTGTCTAAAAAATCAGTTCGATTTTTCATGGCCAATAGCATTCTTTCTGTTTCAGATAAGGCAGATATTTGAAGGAGCTCAAAGAAAAATCACACAAAAGCTTGCAAAGGGGGAGTTTAGTGTGCGTGCAAAGTATGAAGGAAAATATGGCCATTTCTGTTGAACATGACTATGGAATTTTATGTTAGAAGGACAAGAAGACTTTTACTTAAATTTTGAATTACAAAAAATGTTCACAAACTCTTCAAGTAATGTGGCTGGCTACATGAAAATGTGCTAATAGAGTTGGGATTTACAAGCAATAGATTAAGTCATAGATTGGTATGTGATTTTTCTGCTGACACTTTATTTTATTAAAAGAAACGCATACTTCTTACATTTTTTATAAGCACGTACCAGATTTTCTGGCTGGAATTTAGTTTGCGAAAAACATTGGCTTATCTTGTAGGACTTTGTGATATGATATGACTGACAGGAGATGATAAATACTCTGTTCTGAACTGTGTATGCATGTAGTCGGAAATAGTAAGTAAGTAGTAAAGTTGATTCAGCTACCAGTCTGTCAGATTGCAAAAATTCTTTGCAAATATTTTTCATCGGCATCTCATGTATTTCATCGAGTTCGATAATGCTTAGATATTTTCTTTTCATGTCAGTGTCACGGCAATTGAATGAATCTCGCATTCGCATCAGTGTGTACATATATGAATAATTTTATGTAGGTATACAAGAATTTGATACGAGAAGGATTGCCTCACATGTCAATTCTCAAGATCCCATTTGACGTAAATAGAATGTTTGCAAAGTAGACTTTGCTTCAAGCTGATTATCGTTATCGAAACTCACTGTGGAACAAGTTGATAAGTTAGAGCCACGCAATTTCGATCGTGATACCACGGCACCTCGTGACTAAATTAGTCTTTACTTTTTGTACATTGCAGTCAGCGATTATAATAATTGGAGCATATCATAAATTTATCAATGCAAATGTTATCCGGGAAATTGATTATGCAATTTATTTGCTACTTGCAAGTATTTTTATGAAAATCAGGTGCAAGTTTACATTTGCTATCGGACATTCCAGTGTATAATTTATTTATTCATGGCTTTAAACTCTAGTTTGCTGACAATGACTGTGTAATAGATACTGAATACAAGTTTTAAAACTCGAGACTTGTTCTTAAACTACCTTCATCTACTCATCAATTTGTTCAACTTCAGGAGCAAGTTAAGAAGCCTGCTGCAATTTCTTTTTCAATGATTCCGGCATTTCTGGTGGTGGTGGTCTTGGAAGTCCAAACGCGACTTTAACAGCATCATAGATAAACCACTGAGCGGCAGTCAAGGTACCAATCATGATGATCCTAGCTGTAAGTCCCTTCCACAGACCTGCGAACCCGAGCTTCTTCACGACGTCACCAGTCGTGCTTCCCTTGTCTTGATTCAACTTGGACACGACAGTATCAGCAGGATGAGATACAATAGCGCAGAACACACCAGCAATGTAACCTGCAGCGAAAGTAACAACCAATTGCTCGCTCTTGCTGCATTGATCTCTAGGCTTGGGAACGACATGCCTGCGAAAGTAGTCCATATAAGCATTAAAGATCTAAGAAATGAATGCTATTTGCTAATTTTGACATAGATGTATCCACTTACTTGTAAATCAATTCAACGGTACGCTCAAAGCAAGCAAACTTCATCATGGTGTATGGAATTTGACGCATCCACAGTGGAACAAGTGATTTGTAAAATCCATTAATTCCTTCTTGCTGGTAGATGATCGGCGCACCAGCCCTCAAAGTACTCACAAATCCAGGCATGGTTTGGATTCGGACCTAAAAAATTAAAATATAAAGTATGATTATGATTATTTCGATAGAAGCTTATTCATATCAAGGGAAATGAGAACCCATCCATTTTTGAAATATTCAATAATGCATGATTACAGCTTATAATCATCATAAATACAGTTTCCCAACCTTGACAGCTTCCATTGGACTCAATGCAATGTCAGCAAAGAACTCAGCAGAGGCCGAAGCAGCAAGGTACAATGAAGTTCTCCACAAGTAGCTGTTTTCTTCTCCAATGATTCCAGAGTACACAATTTTGAAAACTTCATAGAAACCAAATTTGCACATTCCCTAGAAACCCAGTTTCGAAAAAACCATAATTTTAGTAATTACGTCAGAAGTATCAAAATTAATGTTTTTCTTTTTCTAAAATATGCCCTATACCTGCATGGAATACCCTATGAAAGTAGGCGCCCAGCCCTTGCCAAGGCCTCTCATTCCGTCTTCCTTAATGGTGACCTAATGAAATGAAAAATAATGAACCTGATCAAAATCCATTCTCATTCTCTATATTCATATCATTTCGAACACAAGCGATAATTTCTCTCGGCTTACCTTGAAACCATTTCCGATGGATTTATATTTCTCAGGGTTAACTTGAATACGGCACTTGACCAAATCCAAAGGAACAACGGCCGTATGAGTAACGCCACAAGACAAAGCTCCTCCAAAAGCGCAGAGAGCATAATATTTCATCGATCCAAACTCACAGGAATAGCCATCTAAAATATATTAACAGCGTTTAGTTATAATGCTCGGAGAAATTAAATGCACTGGGCACATTTATTTACTAGTGCTAACCTGCAGTAGCAGCGGCGGCAATATTTCTAGTTGGAACCAGTGTTGTTTTTGGTAACATTGGTTGCTCACTCCCACTGCACTTTGCAGTCTGGAATGGACTGAAAAATGGGTTGCTCTTCGCAAGTTCTAATACCCCCTTCATTTTGAGTTCTGCAAGTATCAAATAATAAAATGCATTTAACAATCTACGCCATTCCTCGCAAAACCTTACAAACTCCAACTCCTAATTAGGTAACTCATTATCGCATAAGTTTCATTTTATCACATTCTTTTAAACATTTCCTGAAGCTACTTTTCATTATGATATTTAGCCAAATCCTGTAATAGTTGTTCCTGCTATTAAGTTTCTCAATTCGAGAGCAGAAACAAAAGAAATTCTGTGCCATATGCAATGCGGCTTTATCCAACCTCCCATTATAATTAGGTCATAAATACCTACAAATTAAAATATTTGACCTACTTTTAAGCCTTTTTAATAATCGCCTAATTATTTACATTCTACATCTGTATTCTAAACTAAATCAAAGCTCATCTCAGAAGAAAATTTGTGGCTTCCCTAAGTTACCTACTCACAAAAATTCCTGTTACAGTGTACCTACTGCTGTACTTCTAACCTAATTAATGGTAAATGAAAACTCGTCTCCATATTTAAACCATTTCTTGGCATGAGCACAAAAACTATATTAAAAAATGAAAGAACAACATTGAGCCACTCACAAAAAAGAGAATAGTATATATCCGAACAATTAAATGGCAGCTACTCAACCGGGACCACTCTTCTCTAACTACAAGTTTTGGCTACTAAATTAAATTAACTTTTCTCCCTTTTCTTCCGGAAAACCACAAAACATATTATTTTTTACATATTACAAAATGTATACTCGGAAACAAAAAATAAATTTCTTTTCCTTACCGTTGGAAGATACTGCTGAATTTCAGTAGATGTTTGAGATGGAATTAAAATCTGAGCTTGTGACACTAGCTCTAGGTCTCACCTGGGCAAGATGGAGAACCAGAAAGGACAAGGGTTGGTCTTGAGTGCTTGAACGGCTGCGGCCTCCGGCATACGAGAAGTGATAAGAGAGTAGTGGAAGTACAACTTGCATTGCGCTACTTACCGCAAAACCCTACCTATCCACTGCATGAAAATGCCGCTACACTTCTTGGGAGTATGTACAACTGAAGCGGCCCACTTGGGCACTGCTTGCAGGCTAGCCCGTTATTCGCCGACTTTTTGCTGGATAGCCGAGCTAACTGTTTACTTGTTGTGGGCGGCGCTGCGCTAAAAAATCCGGTAGAACGGCAACTCTGCGGAAGGTAAAAGGTTCAGTGGGAATATGCTGTAGATACATTCTCGGTTACAGCTTTTTTTTTGCTGTAGTAACAACGCTAGCAGTTGTTGCTAGTTGGGATTTGGGATTGCACGCACATGGAAGGTGGATGATGCAAGATTTTAGTTAGGCAATTATTAGCATAAAAATGTAGCATGTGAGTGTCTGTACATTCCGTAAAATTTCCATGAGAATCCCATCCTTCTATGTTCCAATTGCACTGCTGCTATATAGGATCGCTTCGTATAAAAATTTGTGACATAATGTGCGAAAATGGAAGAGAAAAAGATATCCTTGAAAATGAGGCATATTCTATAGAGCTGCCTGTAATAGTGGAAAAAGTAGGATGCGGCGCCCGACATTACTTTTTTTGTCAGAATGGGAGTTCATGGAGTCAATGTGTGCGTAAAAAACGAGTTTTTTTCTTGGATGAGGAGTGATACGGGAATGATGAATGAGCTTTAACATTATGATCGATTCGGTAGTCGATCACGATCGCCATTGATGAAATCAGTTGATGCATGCGCGGATTTGTAGGTTTAGCTGGTTCTATGACTTCTGCTAAAACCCGGGAGACTATATGCAGGGATAAGAGTAGGTATGACTAGTTACTAAAAAATATTCCTAAGAAATTATCAACTTAAAGCGCCGAGTAGGTGGTTGCATATGCATACTATGCATTTAAAATTGGTAATTGTTGTAAATAATGTCACATTATAGGTAGCAAAATAATTTTGTCAAAATTATGCATACTTGCATACATTGCATATTTGCGAGCTAGGAATTACAAAATTAAAATTACCCACAATACGATAAAAACCGCATAAAAATGTAGAAATAGACAGCCGTGGACGGACAGACTGAACACAAACGGCAGAAGAGCAACTCCTCTTACTCTTACACCGCGGTTTTCAATTCTTATTTTAGCTTTAGGCTTTTCTTGGCTGCTTGCCTTTTGGTGTGGAATAGAAAATCAGGTGATAGTTCCATTCTGTTTTTCGGTTGGCGTACTGCGCAGGCGTAAGTGTAAACGTGAATAAAATTGTATTTTTTTGAGGAATTAACAAAGTGCAAGTAAGTTAAGCAAATAAGTTAACAGGCTTTACCTGCTCTTCTGTTCCAGAAGCGTAATAATAATTTGGAAGTATTTTTTGTTAGTTGAAACAGATCTTGGTTCTTGGCAGGAGTTATTAATAACTTTAAATTTATTTCTTTTAGAGAACAAATGTTTCGACCCGCTCTAGGTGGTGCTGAGATTGCTGATCAAGGTAAAAACTGCACAAGACAAGTTTAATCAAACTTAGCTTACTATATTTATGATAAATTGTACATATGAGAAAATAAGGCTACAGATCACCTTTTACACTAATTTGCAATCTTATTTTTACCTATTTAGATACTGAAGATCAGGCAAAGTTAAGGCAGATGATGAGGTTTCACACGGTTTCCTTTATTATGTTGGTGGGGCTCTTTCGGACAGGTAACTTTTAAATTCTTTTTTTGTAGTTCTAACATAAAGTCGATTTCGTCAGATATCCAGGATGCCAATTTTCCTTTACAAAAGCGTTTTTGCTAAATGGCTGACAAATTGTCAGTGACAATTATACATTTTGAAGCTTTCGGTTAAAACTGAATGTGGTTACAAATTGTTTATATAACTAGATACATCTTCTCTTTGCAGCTCGAGTTGCTGGGGAGCAAATGGGATTTGTCTCCTTTAGTTAATGCAGAACTATACTTCACAAATTAATATAAAATAAGTAGTCATTTACGAAGTACATAATAAAAACATCTTTCAGTTTTGTATGTGTAGTAATAGAATTGCAAACTTTTGATTCAAATTTTATACTTTATATGTTGCGTGAATAAATATGTAACCAGTCTTCTGATACGTTATTTTATACTAGAAAATGATATTTGTCAGTGATGAAAAAAGTAATAAAATTTATGGTAAATAAATAAACAAGTAATTTTGATTCTAAATTGGTTTTCAAACTGTAAAGCTAAATAATCTAGAATATTTTAATTACCGTACATATATATATTTATATATATTTGCGGATAAGAACTTTCAATGTCAATACTATATGAAGTAATTGAAGTAGAAAATCTACTGTAGATTACTGCTGCTTCGTCCACTGGCAAAATTTGAATAGGATAGCTTTCCTTCCCAAGAAATGTTCCCCACAAATCCTCTCTTCCGAATAGGTGACTGGCAGAAATGAAATGCTGAGATGAAGATGAAACGAGAAACGTCCCACTTATTTTCCATATCATTTTCATATGTGATAATTATGATAAACTTAATTTCAATTAAAGAGCCCTCATCTACCCTAGTCTTATTGTAGGGATGAAAATATTTTAAAGTGCTATTGAAATACGGATTGTTTTGATTGCTTTAAAACACTATAAGCATATATTTATTTGCCCGTTACATACACTAAATCTCTTATACAATATTAACCACGGGGTAAATAGTTTACTTCTCGTTTTCATACAACAATGAAAAATTAAATAATTGCTCTTTAGAAAACAAGTGCTTAAGTTTACTCTGAAGTTCACAAAGGTATGTAGAATTTGCATAAGGGTCCGTTCTTTTTTTATAGAGTAGCCCAAACTCTTCTATTCTACATACCTATTGATACTCATAGTACAAATACACAATAAGGTTAGTAAATAATTTTATGCCAGTAGATGCAACAAAAGCAACAAAATTAATAATATAAATGCTAACTCTGCTACTACTGAAAACGGATTTACTTTTGGATGAAAAATTACATTTAATAACAATCGCAACTAAAACAACACAACAAAAACAAACAACTCTGAGTGGAAACAGGGAGGTTACTTGACTACTAATAATAGGTACAAAAATTACCACTTTATTTACGTGATTAGTACTTGTATGTTTTACACTTAGGATTCCTAGTATGCAACTAAATCATCTACAAATCGAGAATCAGTAATTTAACGCTATGTCAAAGAAGAAATCAGCTCAGACTTGCACAACGAGTTGAAAAGTATTCTTTAAGACTATGTAATGTACAAGTAACATAAAATGGAGTCTCTTACTGATATACAACATTTATAATATATAATATATATATTTAATATATATAATATATATTAACTGCGGCATCATTATTATTTCCTAGGTATTGCACATTATGCTAGGATCGCTTTTCCTCCCCGCCCCTCTTTACAATAGATTTATATTTAGGGATAAATAACGTCTTGCATACTAGAAACGTTTCGAATAAACTTCATAAAGGGACTCTTTATTGCAGAGGGACATAGTACATTATACAACATTTTTTTACAGTTTTCCATGTTTGTGTTTCCCTACTTACAGTAATGAAATGCTTTTAATTTAGTAAGTAAAAAGTTCTTAAATATTATTTCGTGTCACGAAAGGACTTTCGCGAGGTATGCAGTGTTATTACTTAATGACAATACCCCCTTCAGTTTAACTTGCAAAAACCCATCTGGAATGCGACATTTGAAAATATAGTTATCAATAATTTAACATTACTACGCAATGAGAAAAAAGACGTAAGATTTCACTTTGCGTGGGGTATTCCTTGTTTCCCTAACTACACCGGCTTTCTCTAAAATACTGTATATAATTATAATTAATATGTTACGAATCATTACTATTACCTTTTCGAGATCACAAAGGCTTCTGCATGAAGAGAACGTCCGCACAATTGTTTTAAGGAATTATATTTAATATACAGAATTACATATATATACAGGATTCAAAGGTTACAAAATGCTGCTCTTTTTTCATCTAACTACATACAAGGATAACTTTTCATGGTATGTAACCATAATATTCATAAATTCTACAAATAATTTGATCACTAAACTAAAGTAAACTAAACTAAGCATGATATAATTGTATGTTAAAACTTAACTTTCAAAAAGATTTTGCATGGTGGCGATTCTCTGCGGAGAGTAAACTAAAACTAAATAATTTAACTTCCAAACGGGTCTACTATATCGCGGCGATTCTTTGCGAGATGAAAGAAACTACTACTGGAAGTCATTAAATGAAATCATTCATCAACTGTAAATTTTGTTCTGAAACTTTACGTAAACAGTAACAAGGTTTTCACATTGGTACACTACCACACTCTACCAAACTAATTTCACTCCATGGTGGCAACAGTACGTCCCATTTCCGTTAACGCAACACTGACAGTTCATAAGTTATACGTATAAATACAGAGCCTAACTAAACTAAATAGCATAATATTGTATATTCTACATAGGCAAGTATTTAAAGGTAATATTTATATACACACAAACATTAACGACTAACTCTACTCAAGTCTTTGGCCAGCTGAATTTATTCTGTCTAGTCATCACTATGGGTGTCACAATTGCTCCACGTATTTAGTTAATTGTTCTTGTGCAGTCAACACTGAATCGTCCGAAATTAACTGGGGAGAGTGTAATATATCTATTTGGGATGCAGCCGACCCGCTGGCTACAGGATGCGGAGAATGTGACGGAGTTGGAGGATGATGAGGCCGAGGTGATGGTGTGGGCATCGTCCTTGGGGAAGCGCTTGGTCCTGACACCGGTGTTGGAACAGGAGCTGGTCGGCCCGTAAATCTTTGCTGCTGCAACTGAGATTGCAGAGTTGGATTACCGAGCTGATTTCCTAATGGGTTTACTCCAGAGTTTCCAAGTTGGCCCATTGAGATTTGAGATTGCAGTGTTGGTCCAGCTGCAGAGCCCATTTGATTTCCAACGCCAGGGTTCATTGTTCCAGAGAGTTGGGCCAATTGAGAATTTCCAGCTCCTATCTGGTTACTACCCATTTGGTTGCTCTGCGAATAGGCTAGAAACTGCTGCGGTTGAGGAGCCTGAGCACCATTATTTCCAAGTGTTTGCTGCGCCCTCATCATCATCTGCTGTTGTTGCTGCTGTCTCATCCACTGTTGCTGCTGTTGTTGCTGCTGCTGAACCATAAGCTGGTTATGTGTCTGAGGACTTTGCGGATGTTGAAGCCCATGTTGATGATTTATACCTACAGCTTGTTGTCCTATCGAACCTGCAACAGAAACCAAACAATACAATCAAGTTTACACCCAAAAAATCCGTTCTCAAAATTGTTGCTACTAATTTAAGTAAATTTAAGTCATTTCTTACCTTGATGTATCATGTTGTGCTGCTGCTGAGGTTGTGAAGGCATGATTACCTGTTGACCCGTTTGCTGAGGTACAGGTTGAACAGTTTGTGACACAGGCTGCTGCTGAGGTTGCCCTTGTTGGGGTTGCTGTTGCTGTTGTTGCGCTTGCTGCTGCTGCCTATGTCTAATAAATGCAGTCATTAGTTGGGGATTTGACCTAAGCAGCTGTATGACACGTTGCTGTTGATCGGGGGTTGCGGGAGCACGAAGAGTTTGAAGCAGCTGGTGTAGTAATAATGGACCTTGATCCCCTTGACCAATCTGACCAGGTTGTCCAGCAACTGGTCTAATTTGTTGATTTCTCAGTGCTAAATCTAAATAATTATTAAAGACAAAATATGTTAGCTTAATGATAGAGACAAAATCAAATAATAAAACATAGTGACAGTAAAAGATTTCAATCCCACTCACCTCCTGTCATCGGCTGCTGCTGAGACTGGTGCGGCGGTTGCTGCTGATTTTGTCCCTGCGGCTGAGGCTGATTGGGTTGAGGCTGTTGTTGCAGCATTAAATTTGGAGAGTTTGTAATTTGAGCATTATTTGTAACAGGCCTGGTGGGTTGCATCCCTGGATACCTCTGTGATATTTGATCCATGCCAGGTAAGCTCGGATGTCGCAGAGGTGCTGGAGTTGAATTCACGGGTGGAACTCTTGGAGTTGGACTTATTTGTGGGTGTGGACCGCGGAACTGACCAACAGGCGACATGACACCACTGGGACTTTGAGAAATGTGTTGAGGATTAGCTTGGGGGTGACTGGGCTGTTGTTGCTGTTGTTGTTGTTGTTGTTGAGGTTGCATTCCAGGGGACATTACTTGAGCTTGTTGTCGAGCAACCTCTTCTTGAACTTGTCGTGCAGCCTAATTTTTATTTTAAAATTACTAGTATTAGGATTGAATTACGATTAGGAATTTGGAAATCGACGAATATATCACATCTGTGTACCTGTAACGCTGCCAAGGGAGCTCCCGTGCCTGGCTTTCCTCCTACCCCAACAACTCCTAGTTGTGTCGTTAACGGAGTACTTACAGTCTAAAATCAAGTTAAATATTATCATTAGCATATTACCATATTAAAAATAAAAAAATATTATGTAGTTATTTATTTATTAGTTAAAAACATTTTTTCTATACCGATGGAACTCCAGTAGTGGGTCTTTGTTGTGCAGGAGCTCCTGTAGAAGGAGTTACCGGAGGAGCACCAGATGCATTTCCCATTTGCATCATAACTTGCATTCTACGCCGTAATAATTGATTTTGTTGAACTCGTTGATGCTGCTGCTGTTGCCGTAATTTTTGTTTAATGTTGTGGCAAAATGGAACAGGGCACTTTTGTTCTTGGCAATGTTTGGCGTGATAGCAGCAAAGCGCAATTAACTGCTTGCAAATAGGACAACCTCCATTCATCTTTCTCTTGCACACCTAAATAATAAAGATTTTTATTATTAATGATTATTATTAAAGTCCTAAAAGGGGACACTAGTACACATTATTCGAGGTTATAATGGAATGCGCATGTGATTTGTGTAATTACCTGAGCATGTCCGACAACACGTTTCATTTTCTGGCACGATGGAAGTCTGCAATTAGCATCCCTACACTGGCATGCATGGACCAAGCTATGAATGCACCGCTGGATAGAAAGTTTTCGAGCAACTGTTGGATTAGCCTTATTTTGATCTCCCGGAGTTGGACTTGATCCGTCATCCAAGTCAAACCCTAGTTTGTCCATCTTATGAGGATGGCCAGTCTTTTGGAAGCAACCAACACACAGGTCAAAGTCATCGCATACGGTACAATGATACCTGCAACAGAATAGAATTTGTTAATTTGTCAATAATACAATCAACCAAGAGTATAGGCATAAATACTGATTATTATTTATCATCATACCTTGTTTCCACATGGTTTTTGCAGTTATTGCAAGTGTACACAAATCTGTCTTGTCCTTGATTGTGTAGCTCATACAACATAGCCATTGTTGAGTATTTTGCTCTCCTAAGAGATGAAAACTCGTAATGCTTATCCCTTGCAAGTGTCAAAAAAGCATCTCGACCGTCCATCAAATCACACGGAATGAATGGGTCTGGATCTTGAATTGCCTATAAACCCGGAAAAATGTCATGAGAAGTTTATCTGGTATTACTAGTGAATGAGATAATAAATCAAAAACTTACGGCTAACGATGCTGCGGACTGTGCAGAATGAAGGCGAATAACGAAGAACACTTCTTTATGCTTTTCCATTGTAGCAAAGATTTTCGTAGACAAATCGTTTCCAGTTTGAGGTGCATTCGATTTCTTATTATTTTTCCGTTGGTTAGCTTTCGATTTATTTGACTTCTTTGCTTTTTTCTGGCCCTTCTTCTTTCCATCACCATTAACTTCTGACTCCTCCTATATTAGTTTTTACAAGGGAGTGTTATAATTGGATATAAATCAAGCGGTACAACTACAACCTATAAAATCAGTAAACTTACACTACTAGCCGCAGCCGCTGCAGCAGCAGCTTCCGCAGCAGCCTCAGCTTGGCGTCTCTTTTCCTCCTCTTCCTGGTCTAATTCCTTAATCGATTCTTCTAGTACATTTGGCCAGAAGTCTCCCTCAAAATACGGCAATTCGGCGGCTGACGACAGATTATCTTCCATGGCCTGCTTCAAAATATCCTGTGAAATAAAAAAATATTGTTAAAAGGTGCATTTACACTAAAGCAATCAAATTAATCAAATAAATCTGTTGTAATTTGTAAGAAAACAAAAACAAAAAGACACTTACTAGAAGTTCAACACAAACTTGCGGAGCATCTTTCTACACTTTACTTACCGATAGGGGAAGGTGTCATTCAGACTTCCAGTTTCAACGAAACGGTTTCTCATTCCCGGTTTAACTTCAACCTGCTTTTCCGACGATGACACTACTCGAATAAACACATCTCCAGCACCCGCCTCTTTCTTTTTCAAGAAGTTGTTTACACGTGTCTCAATGTATGTGCCCAACTTTGTTGTGGGAAGCCGTTTTGCAGTAAACTTATTCTCTTTCCTCTTCTGATTCTTTGCTTTCAAGCAATTCTCACAAGTGAAGCTGCACAGATAACCAAAACAAAACATTAGTCAATATATGTCGTATGCTTGAATGTATGCACTAATGTTTATGGCCTTTGTACTTACCCTTGTGGCCAGATAGTTTCCATGTGAAGTACACATATCATATGAAGCTTACGACCACAGTCATTACATTCTATAAACGGTTCTAACTCAAGGTGATCATTCTTCATTTCTATAAACTGGTCTTTGCGGATTGAGCTGCAATTTAAGATTTGGAAACCATGTTATTAACTAAAGACATTCATTGGTCACCTTATCAGTCTCAAATTTAATTTATTCGTATTCGACATACGCTGAAGGAGCTGTAGGGTCATCTCCCAAACTCACTGTCTCCCCAGGAATCTCGTTAAAACATTTTTGGCAGTATGTATACCTACAACGCACGATCATGCTAAAAATGCAACAAATAATAGGTTATCACTATCAGGTTTTTTTCAATCAAGTATTGCTGCAGAAATATGTATTGAATTGCACAAACCTATTCTGATAAGAAAAGTATTTCGCATCTCGTTGAATTGTACAAAGCTGCTTTCCATAACAGCAAAGTGTTTGTGGGTTGAAGGTATATTTACGACCACAACAATAGCCTAGCGTTTGCATCACAGGGTCTATTTCCGCTTCGAATACTTCCGATAGCTAAACGCAAGATCAAGTTATAAATATATAGTACCAGCGCCAGACACTGTCACTTCATAATGATAAGCAACTAAATAACTGTTCTTGCATACCTTAGTACAGTATCTATATACTCTTGATGTCTTTCTATTGTACAACCAGGCATTGTCGAACATAAGCCACACGTCATCAACATATTCCCATGGATCACTATAGCTACCACTTTCCAACTTTTTCCTAATTGTTGACAAATCCATGGGTCTCTTGATAATATCAAAGTAATCGGGAATGCCTAGTGCCTTGATAAATCAATCACAATATTTCAATGAATTACACTTGAACATTAGCCATGTTGGTAAAGTGCGCATATTCAGATTTGAGTACACTTCAAACACAAACTTACTTGAGGGTCCACCGGTTGCTTAAATGGGAGTGATTCCGGGTCTTGGCGAAATAGCTTCTCCAGGGTTGGCAGTAGTGATTGTTTCAGTTCTTCAGGTTTAAACACTTTTCGCCAACACATATTTACATTACATTTACTATAAATTTTGGATTCAAAAGTTTGACTTGTTCTATGTTCACGACTATTTTTCAACTTACGGCACTTTTTCTTTTCTCCGCTTGAGGGTGGGGCTGGAGACGCCATCGATGTCGATGCAAGGGACGCCGTACTGCTTGCAGGTGTTTTAGGAGGTTCTGCTTTCATTGGCCCACTGCTAACACTACTCGAAGTATCCATAGGCTCCGTCGTGCTGGAAGTTGACATAGGAGTATTGGGCTCCTCTTTGATTTCTTCTATAAAAACCCATGAATAAAACTTGAAACTCTGTTCAGAAGACATGTTTTGAAGCATAGATTAACATGGATTAGTTATTCCAAAATAAAGTAAAGTAAGCAGTAACATTATTGCCAAAAGCAAACTTTTCTACGAGTTATTCAACTAGAATTAATAAGCAATACGTATCACTGTCGAATTCCAAAACAGTCTATATTCGTATTTTAAAAGCGTGCGTATGTATGGCTCGTATAAAGGAGTATCAAGGAGTCTTTCACAGGATCGTCTGAGTATACGCCTGAATATAGTATCGCTTCGTGATTCTTTTAAATGTGCCAGAAGTATTCCTGAAACATTAAATATAAATATAAGAGTTATTATATCTGAATATTGGAAGGAAGGTGTGTACCCTGTCTCTACAGAACAGACTGAGACAGAGTGGTGCGCAAAGATCGACTTTCCTAAATTTCTCACACGAGTCAGTATCCAGTGTATTTTCTGCATTTGCACCCGTTCAACATACCTATGCAGAAACGTTTAAGTTGAGTAAAGTAAAACACACGACGATATTTTTGCGCTTCTGAAAGAAAGAGTCTGGTTTAATTTGTCATTTGTTGAAAGTGGCCATACGTAGTTAGCACGAAGTTAGTAACTTAGATAGAACAGTTAGGATTACGCTTAGTAATTAAATCTAAAGCTCGAAGCAGGATTACGTATGTATAGATAGGCAAAAAGATAGGTAGGATAGGTAGATAGGTTTTATATCAACAGACAGACAGTTTTGCAGAAAGG
>JAHZND010005515.1:0-16040 GCA_027744115.1 Acrocyrtus sp. NNG-2020
CAAAAACAGGATTGATTTAAGATTAAGATCAGCTGGGAATTTCTGAATACACTACCGGTTTCCTACACTTTTACAACTTTAAGCCTGTTTTGGTGAGCGGAGCCACAAAAGATTACGACATCGAAATCAGCCAATAAAAAATTAATAAGCTCATTCATTTATACCGGCAAAACACCTGCTACAGATATATGTGGATATGGATATGGATCTGTATATGGATAGGGTAACAGTAGGTAACGCAAAACTGTACAATCAAAAATATTACTCAGGCCGCAATAAAGACCATTACATAGTTTGTGCATAAAATGTGAAAATATAGTGAAACATTTTAGTAGAGACCATGATATTCCATTGCTATACTTTTAACGAAAACATAAAAATTTTGTCATGCATATTTAAATTTTTTTCCATGCCATGACGTTGGAACAGAAAGAAAGCAGCGCTTTTACGTGGCTTTAGCTCACTTGTTCCTTCTTTATTCATGCTCTGCTCTAGCGAATACTTTTATTACAGCCGCTCTAATTACCTTAAAAGTATTCTTGAATATTTTAAATAATTTAGTTAATTATTCGAAATCGTCAGCGGTTATGCGATGAGCAAATAAATATAGAAAAGGACCGGCATTTAAACTTATCTTTAATTTTTTGAATTTTGCCATAGACATTATATGATTTTGTCAGGCAGACAAAGTTTTACTTCCTACACTGCACTGGCAAGTGAACGTAGCAATTTAATAAGGTAGAATAGCAATCAAGCAATGGTTCTATCGCAAAATTGGAGCTTGTTTGCCATAAGCTGGGCGGTTCCGAGTCTCTTGGGATAGTACCTTTGAAATGGGATCCGAAGAGGAGGAGGATGACAACAATTAAGAACAGAGTTCACTTGAAGCGAATCGGGAATAACGTGAAACTTTTTGGCACACTACTAGGACTCATTTTAGTTCAAATTCTACACTCCATCTTGAAAGCGAAGGTGGATGTGTGCATGGACGGCGGTCAACATGAGCAAGTTCAATGCAAAAAGCAGAGTGCAGGAGTCGGGGCCGTTGTAACCCTTGTGGTTTCACTCTGCTTCTTGCATGAACTGCAAAACGGAAGCTCTGAAACAAGCTACTTCATAAATGGACTTGCTGAGCTAGTTACATGGATAGTAGGTATGCCACTAGCCAGCTATTTCATTGAATTTGAATGCAATTATAAACAAAAGTATAATTTTTACGGAAATATTTATTGAAATTACATAGGGTGTCATACGGACATATCAAAAATGAATGGCATTGAGCAAAGAAGCAACCTCTTTTTCAGATTTTACTTCTGCAAAAGTTTTGTGGTGGTGATAACCTCTGTAGGGAAGGCTTGGCCATCACCGTGCGAGCCTACGCTGGCAGGATACTGGCTCCTTCCGGAATGTGCTCTGAACGCTCCCCACTCCAACTTCATTTCCTACGCGTCAAACACTCTCAAACTAGTTCTGGTTGGCTTGAACATGTGGACATCCGATCCGCATGTGTGTCGATTGTATCACTGGTAATGCCTGGATGTCTGATATCGGCAGCGATTGTATCCTTGGCGGGATGCCTGCGAGTGTAGGAAGAAAAAGAAACTACTCTCTAATTTTTTTCTGAACTGGAGGCATTGGTTAATTGTAACATTTTTACAAAACTTTAGATTTGAAGCGAATTGGATAAGTCGTCATCGTCATGGGAGAAGCAACAAAATGAAACTGGCCTTGTATTACAGACAAATTCAACTTGTTGCATGCAGTGCAAATATCATAATTAGGCTCTCTCTGACAGCTGCAACTACCGCTTGTATCTTACTGGTTGCGGTAAACACTGTCACTCTCGTGAGAACGAAAGATAATCCGATGCTACTTTTGCCTATACTAATTCAGTGGTGCAGCGCGGCTGCATTTCTCATAGTTGTACAGGGTGGATTGGCCAATGTCAACACACAATCAATTGAGTCTCTGCAAATTATTCGGAAGGATAACTCTGATAGCTGGACTCTAAACACCAGGGAAGGGAAATGGAGAAAAAAATTCGCAGTGTCCTGTTCCGTGATCAAAATTAAGTTTGGAACTGATAAACTGACGCCATTAAACTGCATGAATTTTGCAATAGACTTGGCAGTCAACGCTATGCTGATTTAGCATGTTTGCGGTACTGAAATGAACTTCGTCATTATCTGGTATAATATACCTATTATAGTTTTAGTGCAACCGAATTTAAACTCTATTTGAAAATGCATGGGATGAGTGAAATGCATTTGTATCTAAAATACAAGTACGAATGAAGATCATTGTATAATTCATGGAATAATACAATAATGGAATATATATGTATTTCAGAAAATGTAATACTAATTAATCAACAAATTACAATTAAAAAATAAAAATACGAATTAAAAAATTGACGAAGAGGTAGTTTGTCAAAAAAAACTGATCAAAATACAGGTAGCTATTTATACCAAGGTAAACATTTGTGGTTAAAATCTTATTCATAAATGCTATTTTTCATTGTTTATTAATATTTTCTTCATGAATTTTCTCTTGTGAAATGTGACATTTAAAAAAATAATGTTGCTAAACTTGACTACTGAAGTTGTAACGAAAACAAATTTTAGGTAAAATGTTTTGACGAAGAGGTCGTTTGGTAAAAAAAAATGATAGAAATACGAAATACTGGGAGGCTGTTAACCGTATTCAGGTTATTTTATTAACCTGAAAATCTGCTAATGATAATGGTTCAATTTTTGTTTACAATTGCGATGGAATTGACTACTCGAAAATGGAGATATTCACTTGAGCATTTGTCGAAATTTAAACATTTTATCAAAAAAATATGCTGAAAAATTTGTTCGGTTGGAGACTGATTCCCAGAAGTCAAAGGTAAGGATAAGTTCAAATGTTCAAATTTAATTCGGGTAGTTTGTTTTTCAAACCGACGTTTTTGAATTTATTATCGTATAACCTCTGACGATTTTGCATAACCTAACATAAAAATTCTAGAAAACTTTCAAGGTAATCAGAACACAGCAAAAAGAATTTTTGCCGGAGCATGAAGGAACAAGTGAGCTGACGCTCGTTAGTGTTCCAAAGTTTTTAATATACATTGCAAAATTTTCACGTTTTCGTTAAAAGGATAGCAATACAAAATGACGGTGTTTGACAAATTATTCCACTATGAGTACACCTTCACTTTAGTTTTATTGGCGTATAAAGTATTATTTTTAGCTCGAATATAACTGTAGTCACGTTGAATGAACCGTAGAAGTATAGTCCACCGTGAGCAAGTTTTATAAGCTAAAAAACACCGCTTCTGCAGTATCTCAGTTTAGTTTGCATAGGTTTTAGAAGTGTTATATAGCCATCAAATCCATTATCACAAAAATAATGAAAATGTTTTATTACAAAAAATGATAATTGATGAGTAGTATTGGACTATGGATGCCGTATGCCGTCAAAGAGGGTTTCACTTTCCACTTACTGTTTGTAAGTAAGCGGAAGGTCAATTGTTAAACGACAAGCTCACTAAATCTGAAAACTATTTAGTGTAAAATCGTAAAAAGTGTCTCCTGATTCAGGAGACACTTTTTCAAGAGACACATTTTTAGGAGACACTTTTTAGGAGCTTTTTCAGGAGACACTTTTAACTTCTAAAATAGTAACTATATATTTAATTTTTTGAAAATTAGGGCAAAATGAGATTTTTTATTTTTGTAAATCCGAAAGTTGAATGATCAGGAAACTTGTAAAATTGCTCTTCAAGCTACAAAAACTTCACTGCCAAAAATAAAATTGTCAAATGTTAGGTAAAAGCATAATATGCCATATTTCCAATTACTCAAAACACATTTTTGGGTTAGGAGTACTACAGTAGCAAAGTTTGTAGAAAATTTTTGTAATTTGAAGTACAGTAAGGTATAGGAGCTTGGAAATAAAAGATCTCATTTTGCCCCAATTTTTCGAAAAAATTTAAAAATATATCAATTAATGTCCATTATGAGCAATGTCCAAAAGTATGTCTTGGAATGTTTTTAGTATAAAAATAGAAATATTAGTATAAAAATTACAGAATCAAAGCTGGTAGAATAATTATGTACATTTTACTCATTTTTAGTTTTTTTTGTTTACGCTTAAATTAAACTATATTCTCCCTCAATCACTCTTGTCATATTTGAACCGCAGAAAAAATACTGCGCATAGACATAGTGTTCTTATGCCATAAATTTTAGAACTATTACATGGGTATGTATTTTCAAAACAATAATTTTAACATTTTGTGCCCTCCATAATTATTAGTTATTTAACAGCTAATTAAAGGTTAAGGTTTACTAGTGTATAGGAAAAAGAACTACCTATCTAACTATGAGTAAAACAGTAAATGTTAGCATAATTCATAATCATTGAATCCATTTTGTTAGTTTAAATGAAACCACGGAAAAGTAGTTAATTAAAAATTCATATGCTTTTTCCTTTCACACTCCCACTTTTGTGTTCTCTTTTACTAGTTTCTAGCCATTCCTCCACCTCGCTCGCCAAGACCACAGCCTAGCCTTGAACCTCTGCCACAGATCACTCGTAACTCCACGTTGCGCTCTTTTGGCAGCACGCTCAACTCGTCCACCTTAAAATCCCACAGTAATTTTTTTAAAAAATAAATAGAATTTGTTTGTATGAAAATCGTGTCTTTATTCCGCCCAATCTATAAAAAAACATCTCCAACTCAGACATACCGTTCAGACTCCGAAGTTTATTAACTACTCCAGGCGATTGAGAAACGGCAACGTAAACTGTTTTCACAAATGTAAACACATCTTCCTGATTTGGCTGGGGCGAATTTGCAGGAACAAGAGAATTTGATGTCGTGTCGGTTTCCGCAGCAGTGGGGCACCCTGAGACAAACACCTCGGCTAGTCCTGCAACTAATGCAGCTCCAAATAAAAATAATAGGAATATCCTTTCCATATTATGCCTGTCCAATGGACTATTTTTTTGCTTCAAGTTAACTTTACTAAAAACTCGTATTCCTTTTATACAAAATCTCAAACAGCTTTAGTAATTAGGATTGCATAGAAAATTAACGCTTCATTCGAATGTGAACTGCCTACTGCGTTCCCATTAAACTCCAATTTGGACAAATGTTTTCTGTTATCGCGACAAGATAAAACAAAATGTATTGTTCATCTGCCTACGGCATGACCAAAATGTGTCATATTTGTAAATCTGACGAACGGATTAGTTTATGACATGTGTAAGACGGACATGCAATCAAATTTATTTTTTTGAATAATTTGTTTACTGACCTCGATGCCCAAAATCTTAACATTTTTTTAAATTACATTGTAAACAGAAGTAGGTATACTGATTTTTACTAACTTTCGTGTGCTCTGATTAGATAACTGCTAGACTAATTACTAATATTTCTCTTTATGCTTACAATTACAGTATACCCAATAACCACCACGCAAGGCCATTAGAAACAGAAAAATATTCGAGATAGCTTACTTTAGGTTAGGTAAGGTCCTACAAAGATGTCTAAGTACACGTTGTGATGGTGAATGGTGGTAATAAATGCGAAAGCTTGTTCTACATATCGTGCCAATTTACACACCAATGCTTATTCGGATGTATTAGCTCATCATATATCCGCTTATGAATAATGATTTTGCACAATTTGACATATAAAGCTCTAGAAAACTGTACAGGTAATTAGAAGAGTTGCTGTAATAAAAATGGTTGCCAGAAAAAAGCATGAAGGAACGCGTAAGTTGAAGGAAATTCTACAAATGCGCTGCTTTCTTTCTCTTATGGAAGTTATTCTAACTTCACGGTTAGCGATATTAATATGAAGTGCAAGAATTATTTTAACGTTTTTGTTAAAAATACATCAATGTAAAAAGATGTTGTCTGGAACAATACTCGAATACCTATTTATTCAATTTAGATTTTTTGATATATTTATTTAGCTTAACCATAACGTAACCTCGTGCCAAGGTTTACCCTTAACACAACCGAGTTTTATTTTAGAAGAATCCAGGAAAATGTTTTGAAATTTGAGCATGACCTTGAATCTGTTTTACAGAATGTGTGTAGCATGACTAATAAAACATCCTAAATTTGCTCAGAAATTGCAGCTAGCAAAAAACTAATTGCTTTGGTTTTAAATTGTTTTAAATTGCTTTAAAGCTATTATAGTTGCTTATCAATCATTTAAGGTCGTTCTTGTAAGGGCCGTATCCAAAGCTAAAATAAACGTGAAGGCAATTGAATGGGATAAGATTGTATGATGTATGATGCATAATAATGTGATTACTAACATTTACTAAATCTTTTTGTATACCTAATCGGTTTTCATTTTAAATCCATCAACTTCAGATTGTTTTTACTATATTGTATCCTCTAGGCGGCAGCTTAGCAAGATTTTTCCAAATCTGATTAGTAGATTAATAAAGTCGTTATTATTATTCTCTGGATAATTGAAACAGCTGCAAGCTTATCCGTTTTGGAAATTTTATTTGCCGAGTCACTCTCAAACTCAATTTGGTAGCGACTTGATTAGAAATTTATTGGCTCATATAAGCAAATTACTATAAGCACATATCTTTTATAAATGAAATAGATTAAGATTTTGCAATTAATTTTGTAATTGAATTTAATAAAATTTACAAGGAATAATTAAATAACACAGCCGAACGCGGAGTATGTTATAAGAACATATACAAATGAAGTCAATAATATTTTGAAGTAACATAACATAACATAACTACAGTTTGATTTTTATATAATAATTAAATAAGTTTTAATGCTTAAAATTAACTTAACTGTGGTATAAACTAGTAGTTCTACTCTGTACTGTAGTGATAGCATCTACCGGTCTGAATTTTACAAACAGTAGCTAAACTACCCAAGTCCCGGCCACTACCATATTTCAAGAACCGGGCCCCATGTGAATTTTTAACGTAAAATTTTAATTAACGTTTCATTTTCGAGCCGCCCTAATTACCATAGTCTATAGATTAGATCTTTAACAAAACTCCGCAGCCTTTAGTGGCGGGGTACACTAATCACTGCAAAATATGGAAAAATTGTGTGTAAATCAAATTATTTAACTGCAAATTTTAAATTTGAGTACGTACATACCCCACATTTCTTCGACAAACGTGCAAATACAGTTCAATTTTGTGATTGTCGGTTGGTTTTAGTACCAAGCGCAGCGCCTACTATTGGCTTGAGTTACACAGTACAGTGAGTGGACAAATGCATTGCGGTATATCAAACAAAGAA
Source organism: Acrocyrtus sp. NNG-2020 (assembly GCA_027744115.1). NCBI lineage: Eukaryota > Metazoa > Arthropoda > Collembola > Entomobryomorpha > Entomobryidae > Acrocyrtus > Acrocyrtus sp. NNG-2020. Next base: position 7,288 of record JAHZND010005515.1, read on the forward strand.
CTGCTTTGCATAGAAAATATCTTCTTGTTGCTTCATATCTTATTGAGTCTGATATTGCAGTCATTGCAAGAGGAAAGACATTGCAATACCGATAGTATACTGGACGCGATAGGCATCACATATGTTAATCCGGTGAGTTTGTAATTGGCATCAGGCATCATATCAGTGAAAAACAAAAACCCGCTACTGCAGTTATACGAACTGCACATTGTTTGCGTTAAATTACTATTAGTACAGTAATATTGGTACTGTTTATCCCCGACTACTCAAATACATTTTGTGTGGAGATGCAAAAGCAAAAAACACCCATCGTAACCAAAGTACGTATCTCTCCAATCAGCATCAAATGGGATTGCTTCAATGAATAGAATGGAGCAGCTTGCGAATTTAAATGCCGTCACAAATTATCAGACTGTACAAATTGTCTTGAATAATTTCTGAAAATTTGTACTTCAAATAATCTTATTTGATCTTCAAATAATTATTCTGAGTGTTTGGTTTTGCTAAAAAATAATTCTATATCTATTATAATTACTTTGTTATTTCAGTGATTGAACTTATAAGAATGACGTCCCCTGAAAGTGGGCCCCCACTACATAAGCTTCTCAAAGTGTAGAACGATAAGGAAGATGAAAATAATGAATAGCTCAATGATGAGCTAGTGACTGTGGAAGTAGAACCAAGCGATACCAGCCAAGATAGTCGCTTTGATGAGTTAATACGGGAACGGTCTACTGCTCTTATTATGAGTCGCCAAAAAGGTTCCTTGAGCATTCCTGACTATTTTAAACTTTTTTTCTTGGTGGTCGTGGTCATAAGAATTTAGGTTCTACACTGGAGGACCATAGTACAATAATTATTTTATTTTCAAATGTGTGAGAGAATAAAATGTGTATAAATTTTCAAACGTGTGATAACAACGTATCATTTATCTTACAGTAGTCATAGAGCGTGAACACGAAGTTTATGAATACCAAGTAATAGAGGGTCATCAGCAACATTCCTTCACAGCCAATGAAGCAACTGTAAACTTGCAAGGTATATGTTAATTACAATTGAAGTAATTTTTCACTATACCTAACTTTTTGGCCACCTTTATATAGATGAGTCAATGAGTTTGAACAAAGGGAATATAAATTAGACTGGACTAATCTACAGCAGGCATTATAATTTTTATGCTAAACTACTAAAGGTACTGCTGCGTTTAAAGTGAAAGGCTTATCCCCACTACTCAATTACATTTTGTGTGGAGATACAGGAGAGAAAGAAACTCAAAAGTCGAATTTGTTTTCTTTACTTCGTTAGTATCTGTAATAAGTATGTTTCCAATCAGCATCCAATGGGATTGCTTGCATGTACGGAGCAGGTTGAGAATTTTAAAGAGAAGATTTGGTTACCGAAGGCCAGACTTCATTAGTTTTATTATCATTATGTGTAGAAAATAGATATACCTAAGTACATGTCATTCATTGATTTGTAGCTAATAATATTAGTCATAGTTAAGTTATTTGCTGATGTAAACAATAATGTCGCATTTAAGCAAGCGAGCCGATGTGAATGATCAATCAGTTGAATAAACTCTTTTTAACGAAGACTATTTATCAGCTTATTCTTTAACATTATGTAGACGTCTTCGTCAACGAAACCAAAGAATATTCAAGTAGTATACTTCTATTTTTCACACTTAACCTCTTGGATTGTTTTTAATTTCAATGGTTCTAGTGTGATTATGCGAAAACACAATTTTCAATTTTCCTTAACCTCCTCCAATTTGTAAATAAAGTTAAATTCAGCAAAATTAATTTGTTGAATGCACAGAAAGGCGCTTCTTCTTTTCAACTTCCTATGCACATTTTAAAGCAAAGCATCCAAATCTAACTCCAGCGTTTGGAGTGGGTGACTTTTTTCTGAGCTGTACTACGGCTTAGATCATCAATTGTTAACCAAACGGAATCGAATGAGCTTGTGACGAATGAATGTAAAAGGCAAAATAGATGAATTAGTAATTCCAAAGATGTCATTTGTCTGCTCAAAACGCAGTTTTTGGAATTAGTTTTCTGAAATCAGTTAAAAACTAAAACTTTACGCTTTGGATAGGAAGCTTTTGTATATTTTTTCTTAAAAAAATCAGAGTATTCTTTTAGTACATACAAAACAATACTCCAGAAGTCCTCTTAATGTCTTAATCGTACTAGTCTTTTAGCTGGTGGTTGAATACGTATTGTGTGCAGCAACTTGTCAAATTCAAAAGTTAATGTCGTATTCAGAATTTTGTTGTGTCAATTGAAACGCTATGGATTATCTGGGCATTTCACTTTTTCTCAATAAAAATTAGAGTGCTGCTTTAATACATGTAAAGCAATACTCCGAAATTTTATATAAGTTTGCTAGGTTAAACTCTATGCGTCTTGCTTGGGCGTTATGTGTGGCGACACTTTGCGAAAATCAAAGGCTAATACCGTATTAAAAATTGTGTCCTGCCTTTACTATAAAATTTCACCTGTGCAAAAAAGATTCTTGTAGACATGGAAACTTGAACCTTTGTCATTTTCATTTAACAAATTATTTCCGGACTACTTTCCTGCAAAATAAATTATTCTATCATATTTTTATATCAAAATAACTAGACCGGTAGTATGCTTGTTCTCATTTTCCTCCTTAAATTTATATTTGCTTAGCTTTATTATATAGCAGAAGGCAGCAAGCAGAAGTTTATTCTAAAATTTTGATGGTATTTTATTAAGAACACAAAGACTTCCTGCCTTCTGCAGTTATGGCAAAATATAATTTCTCACTTATTTTATCCAATAATTCCGGCAAATGAAGGTCCTTTCACCAATAACTATGCTATTGAAAGTATTGTGAAGTCGTGCTTTGTGTCTGCTCCATCAGCTCTGAAATTACCAAAGCAAAAGCATTATTATTAATTCTCCAGAATGTAAAATTCATCAAAATAAGTTTCGGTTTCTGAAATACTATTATATATTATTGTAATTGAACTGTTGAAATCTGAAGACAAAAATGCCGCAGAATAAAAACGTAAAGCATTTCTGTGGCCTATGGTTATTTTGATAAAATATAATTTCTCACTTACTCTATCCAGCAGTTCAAGTCAATCTTGTTCCATCCAAAGATTCCTACATTGATAACTCTGTCATTGTAAAGCTCTGCTGTTAGGCGTGCTATCTGTTCCTGTAGCTCTGAAATTAAAAAAACATTTCCTTTGTAAATAAATTCGACTCTTGATATTTTTAGTCTGCTGCTGTTCTAGCTGAAAATAATAAAACGGATTTAAATATATTGATGCTTGGCAACATAATTGGATTTGTTGTCTAGTATTCTATTTAACTATCAGATTAAAATTATTTTGAATACCTACCTCTAATTGCCATCTTCACAGGCTTCGCCCAATTTTGAAGTAATCGCCGCCACCACATTACACCGCCGAGATCATGCTTTTACCCTTTGCTGAATAGCTGCGCACCAGTTTCCTAAAACTAGTTTCTGGATGGGGGAAGTTCTGGAAATTGCGAAAACACTTTCTGCAATGCAAAAATATGCAACTATGTATTCAGTAACAATTCAACTCGTATTTTCTATTCAAATTTTCAAGCAGTTTTATTTAAATCGATAAAATGTAGTACCTTTTGTGTGTGTGAAATATTTGCACCGTCACCCAAATAATTTATTTCTTTATTTTAAAGTTGAAATTTGTGTCTAACTTTTAAAGGTAAATTGTAAAGTCACTGAGCACATCAAAAGTATTCAATTTTGAAAGTTTTAGATTAAACAAATATTAATTTTCCGTTATTAAATTATTGCAAAAATTAAACTTTGCATTGCAGTTCTTAACCTTTTGGCAACTTTTCAAAATGGAGGTTGAAGGAGTGAACTACGTAGATTAAGTAACACCGAAGAAAAATCGTATGTTAAACGACGCGGGGTTCCCAGCTTCTTCTATTTTCAGCACAATATGGATATATATACGTTACTTGAAGGAAGAGGACAACTACAGCGTTGTCAGGATTGCGATTTCTACAAGTTTCTGGCTATATTTGGCTCTTTGCTGTTGCTACGTGATCTGATAGGTTTCTAGCTAGAGCACTGGTGGGCGTATGTATACCGAGCGAGTAATACGCAAGTCATTATGAAAGACGAAAAGGAGAAAAAAGTCTTTACATCACTTGCCAGTAATCGATCTTCGTATTCGCAAGAAATGGAATGTGTGTCGCCGTAGAATTTCACACTTGTTAAAAGGATATCTGCTGGTATTTCCTCCCACTCTAACTAAAACAGATCTTATAGCTCAGCCAATTATTGTGTCTTCATGTCAGGATGCTGTTCCTTTTTAATGTTTGGTATATGTAGTGTTCGCATTTACTGCGCTTAAAAATGTTAACAAATTGATCATAAGAAACATATAAAGGAAAGGCACTTGAGGGTATTTTTCTCTAACCAAATATACTGTTACTCCTACCGCCGCATTTTCTTGAGCTGCACTCAAACTAATTCAACATCAGCGTATACTTCAGCGACAAAACTCCAAGCGTCAATGAAAAAGTCACGGCAGTACTTTCGAAGAAGGCGACAACATACCCCATCACATCATCCCTTCATTCCCTTGTGGAAGGAGCAGGCGTGAAATGTGTGTAATGTCTGCGGACAATGACTATAAAAATGCTAACATTGGGTTCTTAAGTTATATGAATCACAACTGGTTTATATGGAAGCTCTGTCATACGACTATTTTCATTTTTTCGAGCTTCTTCTATTTTTCGCATAACATGGTTATATATGTAACTGACTCGAAGAAGGGATAAACTAAAGCGTTGGCAGGACTGAAGTGTGTCTGGCTCTATTTAGCTTTTTGCTGTTGCTATCTGATATGATAAAAGTTAAGCAAGAGTGCTGGTGGACGTATGTATGTATACCGAGCGAGTCGTAAGCAAGAAGGCAACCAAAGACGAAAATGAAAGGAAGACTAATCCTTGTCGAACTTGCAAGTAATCGATATTCGTATTCGCAAGAGACAGAATGCGTTATGGTAAATGAGAATTCCCCCAGTGTAAAAAGGAAAGCTGATGTCACTCAAATTATAATTGGTCATATAGCATTGTCAGTTATTGTTCATTTTCAATGTCTGCTGAAGACACCTCCACCTCCCTTTCCGCGTTTACTAATACAACCGAATCCTTGACAAAATACGGACAAGGGCAAGGTGCTGGAGTGTATTTTTCCACAAGCAAGTACAATCTTTATTTATTAAACGTGTTGCTGCTGCGAATGCTGCTTGCGTCAGCAAAAATTGTCACAGTAGTAAATGCAGTCGATACTCCTTTGTACGTTCCACCAGTTCACCACTGCAATGCATGAATTACTTATATTTTTCCTGTTAATTTGCTGTCGCCCCTTCTCAAATTTCGTCGTACAAGTGAGCGCACTTTATATGATATTTATGTACTATTATAAGGTCATTTACGAAAAAGTAACATCTGCGCTAGATGGAGTTAAGTGTCTGTTTGCTGTTATGCGGAAAATAGAATAGAAAGTAGAACTGAGATGTCTGTTATAATTCAATGATTCAGGCACTACAAATGGAATAAAAATTGTGGTGAAAATGAGTTAGTAGTACTGTAACTGTAAACGGACTGCACTTGCCTAAAACCGACTGTCTGACTTTGTATCTCATAAGTGAATTATAATAAATATTTTCAAACAATCGCAACTTTAAAAGTACATCATACAGCAGTCATGCTTTACTAATGGTACTAGATTTCATCAATTACAATTCCACGCATACATGCAAAAGATTGAGGGAAGCTTTGCACATACTTTCACTCAAAAAATCATCAGGAAGTCACCTCCTTGCTCTCCGGCTTTTTCATATTGCTTAGTTTTAGTTTAGTATAAAATCTTTACTTTTATTACTATTACAACTGTCATGATTTATTCGTATGTATATGCAATGGGTGTAATAAAAGCTAAAAAAAATAATACAACAAAATGTAACAAATCGTAAATATATCCATTTATTGAAATTTTATTGATTAATACCATATTAATTTAGGGTTATGCAACGTGAATTGTACCGTGTTTGTCTTGGCTAGTGTTCCCGAAAATGTAAAAAATAAGTTACGGTTTCGATTTTCAAGCGGTGCAAAATGAAATACTATTATTATTTAGTGGCATGCATAATGTAAATGACATCGTAATATTTATTTTTTCATTAAAATTCAAAAGGGACAAATTATGACATAATCGATTACAATATAGAATATAATAATGGAAATAATATCGTTAATATTTTTATTTTATTTAATCTAAGTTCAGTTTACCTTGGTTTATGTTCAGTATGGTTCAGTTTATGTAAGGGTAGTGCTATTGCTTTGCTCATGCCTTGTTCTCAAATTTGCAAAACGAGGAGAAAACAGCGCGCTAGTAAAAGTACCCAATCTAAATATTAGTCACTGTTGTAAGACATAAAGTACCCTTTATGCATTTCCGGATTTAATATTTTCTCGGGTATTGCATTATTATACTAAATGTAAGAAATACTAAAATTAAAAGTGCTAAGCCTGTGCATAAGCGTTTGTCTTGTCTGATTTGGGAGTAGTTGGTAAACGTATATTAGTAATGCAGCTTCTCCCCTTAAAGCAGATACTAAAGATCATTATTAATGCATAATTACGTAGATGTCATGACGGCTGCAATTCCGACTCTCAAAATTGCAAAAATCCCTGAGTGCACGAGCTTGCAGTTCCTTTTCTGCAATCAGCTAATTTCAACGTTGGCTGCTGGCGCAGAGTATTTACACTTCAAACTCCCATATAAATCAACCATATGAATTGCGCAATCTAGGTTAAATGCTGACAGTTCTCATCATGACAAATCATAACAAAATTTGGAAGCAGAACAATCCTGCAACATCTGTAGATTAGGTGAACTTGATAAACTTGATAGCAAAGAACAATTTTTTCTAAGCTGCACTGTCTTTGGAACACTCAGAGTTCATACAAGGTGTAGACAGAGATAGCTGGTTGAAAAGTTTAAATTTTAAAAATAAAAACTAGCAATAGCAACTTCCTTTGTCAACGCGCCGAGTTCAAAAAGGAAGTTTGGATAATCGAGTCTCCATAAAAAAATTGGAAATCTGGTTTAAAAACTAGTAATGTCCTGCTAGAACCGAGCAGAAGTAGCAACTGGGAAAAATCCCGTGACCCAGTCAATTTGGATTATATCAAACAAGTGTATTTATTGTTAATTGTAACAAACTGCTATTTCTCATTTTTTAACAACAATTATTGTCAGTTGCTTGACCAGTTTACAATACATTTATCAATTTTGTTGTACTCTTCTTTGAATTGGTTTTTCGATTAACAGAGCCAGTAGATCCCTTCTTTGAAGCTTTCCCATTAAGATGGACTTTCGTATCCAAAATTGAAGCGAAATTACTAGAATACAAATTCTATAATTTTCGCTAATTGACGTGCATGTACCTACTCCCATAAATTAGTGTGGCTTTCGTCCACATCAGAAGTCTTTTACGTTCTCTATTCCACTATAAACCCGATTCAATACTAATTTGAATTTTGAATATTTGACGTTTTTAGTAGAGTAGAATAGCGCAGAAAACAATTAGTTACTTCGGGTTTATGAATAAACATAACGTAACCAGGGGGCCAGATCAGTCCTGTTACATTAGTTCAGTTGAAACGTTTTGCACAATTTTAAGGTAACCAGCCAAATATAATATGAATATAAATAAATGTGCATATAGGTAAGTTAGTTTTGCTAATCTTCTCTTCTCTCCCTAATTCGTTACTTTATTCTGCCCTAGCTTATTATCGTATTGCACCATCCATACTCAGAATTTTAGGAACAAACTTCTCTCAACAGGTAGCTTTTATCTGCCGCAGACTACATCAATGATCTCCTCTTTTTTGGTTAGCCAAGCTCAAGCGGAGCAGCATTATCAAAGACAAGATGTACTTTTTGGGCCTGTTAAGCAGCTTTATTTTGGAGGAAGTGTGATTTGCAGCAACACCAGCTATTTAGGCTTGCAGTTATGCTCATAGTTTACTTTCACTGCCGTAACGGAGAAAGACCTTCGTGAAGTTAGCACCATTTGAGTGCTAGCACCACTTTACTCATGTGGTGCCAGCACCACAAAGCCAGCACCACTACAGCACCACTTCAGCACCACTTCAGCACCACTTCAGCACCACTACAGCACCACTTTACTTATTATGTTAGCACCACTAAAGCCAACACCACCAAGCTAGCACTACATAGCTAGAGCACCAGCATCTTCGCCTTTCAACTTTTTTCAAGCTACGGAAACTGCATTAGGGCACTGTGAGAATGGATGGGAGATTCAAAATGTAAAGACATTTCTAATCCGTTTTATTAAAACAAAGCATACATAAATGCAACCATCAGGAGGGAGGTTTATAATAATGCAAAATAAAATGATTGAATATGGTGTGCATATGTACTTTAGGATGCTAGTGAAATCCCTGATTTTATAAAATATGACAAGTTCATTCCCGAACTTGTTGGAACTTGTAGGAACTTCCAAAACGTGATTCTGTATTTATGGATTTCACTATCACAATAACTCGCTGCATATATTTGCATATATATATATGCAAGATGCTGGTGCTTTAGCTATGTAGTGCTAGCTTGGTGGTGTTGGCTTTAGTGGTGCTAGCACCACATAATAAGTGAAGTGGCGCTGGCTTAGTGGTGCTGGC
>JAHZND010005516.1:0-15923 GCA_027744115.1 Acrocyrtus sp. NNG-2020
CAGGAAGAACGACCGAATCTGGTTTCGATACCACTCTGGGAATGGAAACTTCCACTCTAATCTCTCGTGACTTGATGATGACGAGCACTCCTCAAGGAAAACAAGAGGATTTTGCTACTGATCGAACTACTGAGCGCTTCCCTCCAACAACAATGTCTCCCGGCTCAGAAACTACATTCGAGCAAACTACATCTGCTAGCTCTGTTACAACAATGATACCTATCCTTGCTGCTAATATATCTGTTAGGGGAAGAGAAGACGTAATGTTTGACAATATAACGCTAACATCTTTACTGAATGACACTACTACTGAAATATATCTAAATGAGTCTAGTACATTTGTATCTAATGCCAGTTATGAATCCCGCACTGAGGATAGTCTGTTTGATACGACTACTTTAGGTTACTTTGATGATTCTAGTCCTGATAATGTTAATGATAGCTTTCCTATAACTACTGTTGTTTCTGTTACTGAAAAACGGGAACGTACTTCTAAGCATGGTCCGTTTTTTGACAATACCGAGTCCAGTTTGGACACCACAACCCCGTTGTTTTTTGATAGCATGACTGAAACATTTGAAAATGTCTCCGCTTTCACAATAACCCACCTGAATACCACTACCCCTTTCCCTCCCGGGAATGACAGTTCTGACATCCGTTCCCGACTACTTAGCCGCTACAATGATGTTTGCGATTCTGACGATGACTGCGGCTCATATGAAAGTTGCATAGAGCAATTTTGTGTCGATGTTTGTAGCCTTTTCCAACCCTGTTCCAAATGCTATGGTAAAAATCATAAGGCCTGGTGTTCATGCCCGCATGATGTTTCTGGTCCATACGTTCTTTGCTCTGGGCAGGTTGCAGAAGGTAAATTATGTACCTCAAGAAACTATTTTTGAAGTCAAATATGGAGAAAGAGGATAGCATGCACTTTTTTATCCATTGCTGTTTGATCGCCATTTTTTGTTCTGCGGGTACTGTTGCGTTTTTTGCATGCATGTCGCAATCTCCACCTACATGAGATGATTCGTGGGGATCTATGGATACTCTGCTATATTTTACTTGAGATTTTTGCCTGGAGTGTGCATTTGTTTTACTTTCTACTTACATAGATTGTTTTTGTATGCATCCAATTTTTAGCGAGTTGGTCGTTGACGACCTCTCTTAAGTGTCATTGCAAGTGGTCTCTACCTTTAAAACTAATCCTATCTATACCTTAAACTTGCCTAATCCTTATAACTGGAATGCATTTGCCAAAAAGCCCATTATTTTTAATGCTACTTACATCGGAAGAATGCGGAGCATATATCTAATGAATTAACGAGCGATATATTTGAAGAAACTATACAATATATATGCGCTTGGAATGAAGCTCGTTATTATGAAAACTCAAAAAACTTAAAAAATAATTAGTGAAGCACGTTAGTTTATAAGTGAACTTAGGTGTGTTTCAAAATACTTTACTATTAACGGCATGAAATGCTGCTGCGGTATGTCTTATAGCCAAAGCAAACGAACATAATTAACACTTATTTAGGTGAATGTTGTGCGGTGAAAATAATTTTAATTTGCAAAAATTGCTTTCTGTGGAATAATCAACGCTGAACTTTTCATGCTTGTGACATTGTGATGAAAAAATGGAAATGTTTTGTTTAACACTTGTGTGTACGCGCTATCTCTATTTGCATGGAAAATATTGTGTGGTTAACAGAATTTTTTAACTAAAAAGTAATTCAATTTTCCATGTTTGGCCTCTTAAAACTTGGAACACTAACAATACTCTACATTAAGTGGGATGAAAATGATATTTATTACTAAAAACGTTTTTTTGTTTTCTGCTTTAATGATTGTCCTAAAAACTAATTAAGCATGTTGCAAAACAATTTTAACCCTGAATGTTTTATTGTGAAATAGACGCATCGAGTTAGCTTTTATTAATTGGATATTGTTTGCTTATTTTCCCATGAAAACAGGTGAATGTCAGAGTAGCGTGGACTGCCCAAGAAATATGGCATGTATTAAGGGTCGCTGTGGTGACCCATGCCAGATTAATAGCCCTTGCAAGGAAGGTGAAAAGTGTAGTGTGGAGGACCACACACTCACTTGCGTCACAGGTACAGATAAGAGATTATAAAAATGGCATATACTCCCATTCGGCTTTTCTATTGTTACAAAGACGTTTTTTTCTGGTGAAATTTCAGACAGCAAAAATAATGTTTGCGATCCTACAAGTCAAGCCTGCTCCGGAGGTAAGTGTTTCAATCCGATTTCATTTTTGTCCCAAGCTCATTTTATTTTCGAGCAAGAAAATTAACTAACATCACACCGTACCAGGAAGTATTAGTAATTGAGTGAAGTTTATCGTAACTGGAGAGCAGGAACCTGTTATGATAAGCTTCAGCTCTTGGTGTCATCCACTAAAATATAATGCATAACTTCAACCGAGCATAGAATATTTATACTTGAGAATGAGTGTGCGTGTGCATTTTATAATTTTATATGATATGTGTGCCATATAATTTCTCGTCGGCAAGTAAAAAAAAACTCCTGTGGGGAAAGTATGGATATAATTTCATTACCAATCATCTACTACCATAATGTCTTCATTAATATGCAACCTAATTTATATTAATTCAACACAAAAATTATTATTTGGTACACGCGAAACACTACAAAAAACTCCTACTCTACTACTACCATGCCGGGGATAATTATTTTTTGCTCCAAAACAAAACAAACTGAAAAGTTTTGTTTGAAAATCCAAAAATAAAAATATCTCACTCACCGCGATGATGGACTCTCTCCTCTCCTGCTACTAATATCTACCACGTGTGAAGGGAAGGAAATAAAAATGGGACAACGGAGACAAAAAAATTAAATTAATCCTTTCACCGGATATTATACTTCTCTACACTCACTAACCAAAAAAAATCCACCAAAACAACAAACAGGTTAATTCACAATTACATTACACAAAAACATTTTATTTATTTAGCACTAAGTAATTAATTTTTTAATTATTAATTTTTATTTCAATATGATGCTTCTCTCTCTTACTTAAAAATTTCTTTTTAAAATTTCTTCAAATTACCTTCAAATTTTAAAAACCCCAACTTTAAACCTTTCCCAAAAACGATCCCAAAGGAAGACAAGAAATTGCGACAATTTTCTCTTTTCCTCCCTAACCCCGCATCTTTACAGTTTTGCCTTGGCTAATCCAGCGCTGCTTTCACTTCGCAAAAATATAAATTCCACATCAATTTTATACCTAAAACCTAAAACCTAACAATGCACGACACCTCTTTAATATTTTGCACATTTTTCATCACAAAAATTTATTTTAAATCTTGTGCACGTCTGCATGAGAATGAGATGATGCTACACTATCCACAATACTCAAACGCTAAGACTATAACAGAATGTTAGCTGAGATGAACTAACCCCAAACGAAAATTTATAGAGGAAATTAACCGGAACTAAAACCCAAAAGAATATTGCATGCATGAACATTTTTTTTCAACTGCATCTGCATAACCGGAATGTATAAATAGTAAACTTGTTATTTGTGAAAAAAATTCTCCTGTTTAATAATTTTAAAACTAAGTTTTTCTAACAAAAATAAAGTAAATCGCATGACTTACTATGGATTAGTAGGGAAATTAAAAAAATAAGTAAAAGGAATTAGCAAAAGTTTTCGGAAAATAATTTGCTAGTCTTGGAATGCCCCAAATATTTGGCTGAATTGTTTGTTGCTTTGTTCTATACAAATTTATCGTGTTATTGTGGAAACTGTCCTGCTGCCTGAATATATAAAACAATTCTGTGTAAAAATTATATACGGACAACTTATTTTATCCTTTTCTCCTTGTAAATTTGACAGTTGAAAACTTTCCACCAAAAAAGTCATTCAAATTTTTTTTACAAACGATTCTCTCCCTTAACTTTACTTGTTTAAATGTCTTTCCCTTTTTTTCTAGAAAAGAATAAAGCTGCGTAAAATATTTCATTAAAATATACTAATAGCAAACTTAATTTGATGAAGGTTGCCGGAATGATAACGACTGTCAACTGGACGAAGCCTGTCATTCAGGCTACTGCCGGAGACCATGTGACTCCCAGCCGTGTGGTGGCAACGCAGTGTGCGTCAATTATAATCATAGGGCAGTATGCCGATGCCAGGATGGTTTTGTTGGAGAGCCAACTCGAAACTGTGATAGGCCACCAACTCCAGGCGTGTGCCAGTACAATGAGGACTGCCCCCCGAATAAGTTTTGTGACAGGTTGAACCGCGTCTGCCGCTCCCCTTGTATGTCAGACACTTGTGGTAGGAATGCGGAGTGTATTGTCGAGAATAGGGAAGCGAGATGTAAATGTTTTGATGGATTTGAGGGGAATCCCTATCATTCCTGTGACAGACCGATGCCCGGATGCAGAAGTGACTCGGACTGTCCTTCTCACTTGGCATGCTTCCAGAGAAAGTGCGTCAGTCCTTGCAACTGTGGTACTAATGCTATTTGCGAGGCAGATAATCATCGTGCCGTGTGCAAATGTCCACTTGGATTTTATGGTGATGCAGCAAGAAAGTGTGAAGGTACGTTTGTGACAAAATGTCAAAAGCAAAACGAAAGTTAATAACACTTCGTTTACCAATTAATTTGGCATGGCTAACTTTAAAAAAATACTATTTTTTTAGCCAAAACTGATCCATGCAATCCTTCCCCATGTGGAAGAGGAGCAAAGTGTGAGTCAACGAAAAGGGGTGCAATTTGCTCTTGCCCTAGAAAAACAACCGGAAATCCATTTTTGGAATGCTGTACGGTTTTTAATGGTTTTACTATTTGCTAAATATTTTGCTGGAAATTTATTTTTAGAATTAAAATATTAATCATTTCAATATTTAGATCCGGAAGGTCCATCTTGTGAAGGTGCTAACTGCGGACCTAATGCAGACTGTAACGTTGTCAACTCTCAGCCAGTTTGCTACTGTCTTCCTGGCTACACTGGAACACCGCCGCATTGCCGACGCATGGCGGAAGCATGTGCAATTTCTAACTGTGGACCGAACACACTCTGTCAAACGGAAGCAGGTGGGGTTGTGCGCTGCACTTGCCTCGACGGCTACATTGAAAGGCCAGATACTCTCCACGGGTGCGTCAAGCAGAAAAATCCATGCGAGCCAAATCCTTGTGGGCATGGTGCAGTTTGCGACACAACGCGAAATCCACCGTGCTATTGTCCTGGAGGATTGTACGGAAATCCTTATTCCAATTGTACCACTCCTGGAGTGCAGCTATGCCGTCCAGGCCCTTGTGGACCGAACGCGGACTGCTACACTCAGAACGGAAGGGAGATCTGCAAGTGCAAGTACGGCTTTGAAGGAAGCCCTTACGAAGCCTGTCAACCTTTCATTGACCCTTGTGTACCATCTCCTTGTGGCCCCAACACTGACTGCAGGAATCACAATGGAAGAGCGGTGTGTACTTGCAAACGAGGGTACAAAGGTCATCCAATTTCCCATCAAGGTTGCCAACCAGACTGCGTTAAAAATGAAGATTGCCCAGACTCCAAAGCCTGCATTAACTATCAGTGTGTGGATCCATGCCCGTCAGCTTGCGGTATTGATGCGGAGTGTAAGCCACAAGGTCATCGACCAACTTGCTATTGCCCCTACGGTCTCGAAGGAAATCCATACGTGCGCTGTATTCCCAGACGAACTCCAACTCCAGCTCCACTGGAAAGAGAACCTTGTAATCCATCACCATGCGGAGCTAACGCAAACTGCAAAGTTTATGGAGGTCGTCCAGTCTGCTCTTGCATTCAAGGTTATCACGGCGACCCTCTTATTGGATGTAAACCGGAGTGCGTTACCAGCATAGACTGCCAGAGTAACAGAGAATGCCGAAATTTGAAATGTGTTGATCCATGCCCCAACATGTGTGGAATTAACGCCTACTGCACAGCCACCAATAACCGTGCTCTTTGCCAATGCAACAAGTACCACACCGGCGATCCATACACAAAATGTATTAAGGCAGTTTACCCAGTTCCAGCTCCAGCTCCAATCGACCCTTGCGAAAGGAATCCTTGCGGACCTAATTCAGAGTGTAGGTCTCGAAACGGGGAAGCAATTTGTTCCTGTCATCTAGGCTACTTTGGAAGCCCATGCAGACCAGAATGCATGAGCGACTCGGAGTGCGCCTCCAACAAGGCTTGTATCTCTTTCAAGTGTGGAGACCCATGTGTTGGTGTTTGCGGACAGGATGCAATTTGCAATGTAGTCCAACACAGACCAGTTTGCAGCTGTCCTCCATCTCGAGTCGGCGATCCGTTTGTCGCTTGCGTGAGAGAGCGTCCTCCAAAGCCACTTCCAAGACCTAATAATCCCAGACCTCGTCCATGCAATCCATATCCCTGCGGAGACAACACGGTTTGTGAAGAGAAAGGAAATGTGGCCGTTTGCAAGTGCAAGCCCAACTACTTCGGGAATCCAGGATTGGGATGTAGACCAGAATGCGTTCTCAACTCGGACTGTCCATTTGATAAAGCTTGTTTGGACTACAGATGCAAAGATCCTTGTCCAGGAACCTGTGGAGTTAACGCATTATGCAGAGTGCACAATCACGTGCCTACCTGCAGCTGCCTTGACGGCTTTGAAGGAAATCCATTCTCGCTATGCACAAAAGTCGGTAAGTAGACTGGACTGAGAAAGTAAATTTTAAAAAATTGAGCACACTTTCAATAATTACACAAAGGCAAAAAAATAATCAACTTTTTTAAAAAATAATTTCCGCAGCTCCACCACCTGAACCAGCCAGAGATCCTTGCAGACCAAGTCCTTGTGGGCCATACAGCGAATGTCGAACTTTGTACGAGCGCGCCCTCTGTACCTGTAATCCAGGCTACATGGGCTCCCCTCCAAACTGCCGTCCGGAATGTACTGTC
The DNA here is from genome assembly GCA_027744115.1 of Acrocyrtus sp. NNG-2020. NCBI lineage: Eukaryota > Metazoa > Arthropoda > Collembola > Entomobryomorpha > Entomobryidae > Acrocyrtus > Acrocyrtus sp. NNG-2020. The sequence goes on from JAHZND010005516.1 coordinate 6,943, forward strand.
GACTCAGATTGCCCAATTGACAAGGCTTGTCGTCAGCAAAAATGCGTGGATCCTTGTCCTGGCGCCTGTGGCCAAAATGCAAGATGTAATGTCCGCTACCACGCAGCAGTATGCAGCTGTCTTCCCGGATTCCGTGGAAATCCAACAGCCTTCTGTCAACGAATCCCGGATGAGCCGAAGCCCACACAAAGACCACTCGATCCGTGCTATCCTTCTCCTTGCGGATCTAATGCGGAATGCAAGAACCAGGGAGGAAGGCCAGTTTGCACTTGTCACCAAGGCTTCTTTGGTGCTCCTCCTTACTGCAGACCGGAGTGTACTGTGAGTGCCGAGTGCTCCCTCAACAGAGCTTGCATCAAATACAAATGCGCAGACCCATGCAGTCCATGTATGAAATTTGTATTTATTAATTTTATTAATTTGCCAATTACTGCATTACAAATATATTACTTTTCCCAAAAAAAAATTAATTCATTCCTTCACAGCTCCATGTGGAATTGACGCCAACTGCCAAGTCATTGACCACATTCCAGTTTGCTCCTGTCCACAACCAGGATATGAAGGAGATGCTCTTGTCCGGTGTCACAAAGTTATCCGTAAGTTACCAAAAATTAGGAGAAGAAAAGAGTGCATATAAGAAAAGAGAATTAATTTACAAATTAATGGCAAATTTAAAATACATTTTTAACTTCAGCTCCCCAAATAATTGTGAGGGATCCGTGTGCCTCCATCACCTGCGGGCTGAACGCGCAGTGCAGAGTCTTCAACGACCGACCTTTATGCGAGTGTATCCATCCGAATGAAGGTGATCCGTACGCGGCCTGTAAAACTGAGTGTCTTCGTCACGCCGACTGTCCCTCCAACAAAGCTTGTAGCAATTACAAGTGTATCGATCCCTGCAACTCGCTTTGCGGAGTTAATGCGCTGTGTACTGTATACAACCACATTCCAGCTTGCTCCTGTCCACCGTCTTATCTTGGAGATCCATTCCGTAATTGCTACCCTGCTCCTGTTGCGCCAAGTAAAGAAACGATTTTCTTTTTTTAAAAAAATTATTATAATTGGATTTAAGTTTTAAAAAGTAATATAATAAAATAATTTTATTCTTTTCGTAGCTTATCTTCCGCCCGCGCAAGATCCATGCCATCCCAGTCCATGTGGGCTTTACAGCCAGTGTAAAAACGAAGGAGGAAGAGCCGTTTGCTCCTGCCTCGCAAACTACTTTGGCCAACCTCCAAATTGCAGACCTGAATGTACTCTCAACTCAGACTGTCCTCAAGACAAAAGCTGCTCGAATCAAAAATGTGTGGATCCTTGCTTGGCAGAGCCATGCGCCCGCAACGCGAACTGTAAAGTGCGACATCACTCCCCAATCTGCAGCTGTCCTGACGGCTACACTGGAAATCCATTCACATATTGTGAAGAAGTTCGGAAAGTTATTGCGGAGCCAATTGCACCAACTGCTCCTCCAAATCCATGTCAGCCTTCTCCCTGCGGACCTTTCTCGGAATGTAGGAATCGCGGCGATCAAGCAGTGTGCTCATGTCTTACTGGATACATCGGCTCTCCGCCAAGCTGTCGCCCGGAATGTGTTGTTCACGCAGATTGTCCTCTGGACAAAGCTTGCATTCGGGAGAAGTGTGCAGATCCGTGCCTTGGAGCTTGTGGGTTCAACGCGCAATGCAAAGTTATCAATCACGGCCCAATTTGCTTCTGTGAGGATGGCTACGAAGGAGATCCATTTTCTAGTTGTAGGAGGAAACCAGCCGTTATCAATATACCTCGCAATCCTTGCAATCCTTCTCCATGCGGAAGCAACGCAGAGTGCACCGAGTCCAGTGGAATAGGCTCGTGCACTTGTCTTCCAGAATATCACGGAGATCCTTATGTCGCCTGCCGACCAGAATGTGTGCTCAACACGGACTGCTCATCTGACAAAGCTTGCATAAATCAAAAATGTCTGAATCCATGTCTTACCGGAGGTGCCTGTGGAGTTCACGCTGAGTGCTCCGTTTTCAATCACGTCATGACATGCTCCTGTCCTCCAGGATACACAGGTCAGCCCCTTTCTGCATGCTACCCTGAACCGAAAGCACCTCCGCAGCCAATTCAAATCCGTGACCCTTGCAATCCTTCCCCCTGCGGTGTTAACGGGCAGTGTCGGGAGCAAGACGGAATTCCAATTTGCTCTTGCAAGGCAGACTACTTCGGAACACCTCCAAACTGCAAACCGGAGTGTGTCATTAGCTCAGAATGCTCACTGGATAAGGCATGCGTCAACATGCGGTGCACTGACCCTTGTCTAAATGGCCCCTGTGGATATAACGCTCTCTGCCGTGTTCTGAACCATTCTCCAATTTGCACGTGCAAATCCGGCTTCCGCGGAGATCCTTTCTCGTCATGCGAGCCAATACCACAAATTCAGGAACCTCCGAAGAATCCGTGCGTGCCTAATCCTTGCGGACCTTTCTCGGAATGCAAGAATGTCAATAACCACGCGGCCTGCTCTTGTCTCGCAACTTATATTGGAAGTCCACCCAACTGCAAACCTGAGTGCTTCATTGACGCTGACTGCCCAACGGATAAGGCCTGCATTAGTCAGAAATGTTCCGATCCGTGCCCAGGCTCGTGTGGCTTTAATGCTGAGTGTCGTGTCATTCTCCACAAGCCTCAGTGCTATTGTCTCGTCGGATACACTGGAGATCCTTTCCAGAGCTGCAGTCTTATTCCACCTGAGCCAGTCTACCCTATTCAAAAGCATGAGCCTACAAATCCATGCCATCCTAGCCCATGTGGACCTAACGCGGAATGTATTGAGAAGAATGGAGCAGGTGCTTGCATCTGTCTTCCTGAGTATCATGGCGATCCATGGAGTCCATCTGGTTGTCGGCCAGAGTGCGTCACCAATCCTGACTGTCCAACGAACAAAGCTTGCATGAGAAATAAGTGCGGTGACCCTTGCCCTGGTGTTTGCGGATATAACGCTCACTGCCGCGTGTACAATCACGTGCCCACTTGCACATGCGACGACGGCCACGAAGGAAATCCTTTCCAAGGGTGTCAGCGCAGACCGGAGAGAGTACCTGTACCGGAACCAGAGAGGGATCCATGTCAGCCAAGCCCATGCGGACCTTACAGCCAATGTCGGAATCAACATGGGTTGGCCATCTGCTCTTGCAAGGATGGCTATTCTGGATCTCCTCCAAACTGCAGACCAGAATGCGTGGTGAGCTCTGACTGCCCGCTGGACAAGGCTTGCCAACAGCAAAAATGTATCAATCCGTGCAGAAGGGATGGACCTTGCGCGGTAACTGCAGTTTGCAAAGTGAACAACCACTCCCCAATTTGCTCATGTCCTACTGGGCACACTGGAGATCCTTTCATAAGATGTGTGAAGGAAGTGGAACCACCACCAGAGCCAGTCGACCCTTGCATACCTTCTCCATGTGGACCTTACTCCGAGTGCAAAAGAATTAACGACCAAGCAGCTTGCTCTTGCCTTGCTGGATATATTGGGCGGCCGCCAAACTGCCGACCGGAATGTACTATCGACTCGGAATGTCCCAGTGATAAGGCGTGCTCTGCTGAAAAATGTGTGGATCCTTGCCCAGGTGCATGCGGCTCAAATACAAACTGCCGTGCGATTTCCCATCGACCTCAATGCCATTGCATTCCAGGATATGAAGGTGATCCTTACGTAGGATGTTATCAGAAGCCACCTCCACCTCCAGAACCACCCAGACTGGAACACCGCAATCCATGCAACCCATCTCCATGTGGAGCTAATGCGGAATGTCTAGAGAAGAATGGCGCTGGAGCGTGCATTTGCTATCCAGAATATTTTGGGGATCCATATGTCGAGTGCAGACCTGAGTGTGTGCTCAATGCGGACTGCTCCACTGACAAGGCTTGCGTTCAAACGAAATGTAAAGATCCATGTCCCGGAGTGTGCGGGCCAAATGCGGAATGCCACGTTTACAACCATCACCCAACTTGTCAGTGCCTTTCCGGCTATACTGGACAGCCCCTTCAAGGCTGCCAACTTATCCGAGTCGAACCCCCAAGACCACGGCCAACCCAACCTGCAGATCCATGCAGACCTTCTCCTTGTGGACCTTACAGTCAGTGCCGCCAAAATAACGGAATTGCACTTTGCACCTGCCAAGAAAATTACATCGGACATCCTCCGAACTGCCGCCCAGAGTGTGTGACCAGCTCGGAGTGTCCTCTAGACAAAACTTGCGTGACAATGCGCTGTCAAAATCCATGCGACCAGTCCCCATGTGCGCCAACAGCACAGTGCCGTGTAGTGAACCACAGCCCGCTCTGCAGCTGTCCTCAGAACTACAGAGGAGATCCATTCACAGGCTGCTATCCTCAGCCTCCAGAGCCGGAGCCTACTCCAACAAATCCGTGCGATCCTTCCCCATGCGGACCTAACAGTGAATGTCGCGTTTTCAACGGACAGGCGGCCTGCTCCTGCAAACCGAACTATCAAGGACGGCCTCCAAACTGTAGACCGGAGTGCACCATCAACGAAGACTGTCCTCACGACAAGGCTTGCATTCAGAACAGATGTGAAAATCCATGCAACGGAGCTTGCGGCTATAACGCGGAATGCAAAGTTTGGAACCATCAGGCTCAGTGCTACTGTCTTTCTGGCTATACTGGAGATCCCTTCAGTGGATGCCACGCTATACCAGAACAGCCTCCAGAAAGGGTTCCAGTCGATGTCATAGATCCATGTAATCCGTCGCCATGCGGAGCCAACGCAAGATGTACTCAGAGAGATGACGCCGGATCTTGTCAGTGCCTCCCAGAATACTTTGGCGACCCATACACCGGCTGTAGACCAGAATGCGTTCAAAATCAAGACTGTCCCACTAACAAGGCCTGCGTCAGAAATAAATGTGTGGATCCTTGTCCAGGCGTTTGTGGCTATAATGCAAGATGCAACGTAGTACAACACGTGCCTACTTGCACATGCGAGCATGGCTTTGTTGGAGATCCATTCCAGGGCTGCAGACATGCACCACCACCGCCTCCACCAGCTCCAATTGATCGTCCACGCCAACCGAGAAATCCTTGCCACCCAAGTCCATGCGGTCCTTACTCAACATGCAAGGAAATTAATGAAGTCGCAGTCTGCTCCTGCCAGCAAGGATACATCGGATCGCCGCCAAACTGCCGACCGGAATGCGTCACCAGCTCAGACTGCCCACTGGACAAAGCTTGTCTTAGGCAGAAATGTGAGGATCCGTGCGTGTCAGGACCTTGTGCACCTACAGCACTATGCCGAGTACATAACCACTCTCCACTCTGCAGCTGTCCTCCAGGTTATATCGGAAATCCATTCAGTGGCTGCACTCCGCAACCGCCTAGAATCGAAGGACCTCCTCCAGATCCATGCCAGCCTAACCCCTGCGGACCATATTCAGTTTGCAAGGTCATCAATGGACAGGCAGTTTGCTCTTGTCAATCTGGCTATATTGGATCTCCTCCAAGCTGCAGGCCAGAGTGCGTGATAACTCCAGATTGTCCACTGGACAAGGCCTGTATTCAGGAAAAATGTGAGGATCCTTGCAGAGGAGCGTGCGGCTATAATGCGCAGTGTCGCGTGAACAACCACAATCCTCAGTGCTACTGCGACACCGGATACACCGGAGATCCATTTACGGGCTGCCACTTAATTCCTCCAGAGCCTCCGAGAGTAATCCAGGAGGAGCGACTGGACCCTTGCAACCCATCACCATGCGGAGCCAACGCAGTCTGCAAGGAAAGGGGTGGTGCTGGTGCTTGCCAGTGCCTTCCAGAGTATCAGGGTGATCCGTACACAGGCTGTAGGCCGGAGTGTGTCACCAACCAAGACTGTCCTCAAGACAAAGCTTGCTCCAACCAAAAATGTAGAGATCCATGTCCAGGCGTATGCGGAATTAATGCGGATTGCCATGTTCGCAGCCACATTCCAAACTGCGAGTGCTACACAGGCTACATCGGTGATCCTTTCAGAGGTTGTCACCAACCTCCTCCACCACCTCCACGCCAACAACCAACAGAGCGACCTAGAGATCCTTGCCAGCCTTCTCCTTGCGGACCTTACTCTACCTGCAAAGTTCACAATGACGTTGCAGTATGTTCCTGCAATGAAGGATATATCGGCTCTCCTCCAAATTGCAGACCGGAATGTGTATCCAGCTCGGAATGTCCTCTGGACAAAGCTTGCCTCCGTCAAAAGTGTGTAGATCCTTGCCCCGGACCATGCGCTCCAAACGCACAGTGCCGTGTCGTCAACCACTCCCCAATTTGCAGCTGCCCCGCAGACCAAATTGGAGATCCTTTCGTAGGCTGTCAGGAGAAGCCACCAGAAAGAGTTCAAGAGCCCCAAAATCCTTGCGTGCCGTCACCCTGTGGAGCTTACGCGGAATGCAAAGTTCTCAACAGTGTCGCAGCTTGTTCATGCATGCCCGGCTATGTTGGCTCTCCTCCAAGCTGCAGACCGGAATGTATGATGCACGAAGAGTGTCCAAATCACTTGGCCTGCATGCAACAAAAATGCAGAGATCCATGCCCCGGCTCTTGCGGACAGAATGCGGACTGCCGAGTAGTCAACCACAATCCTCAATGCTACTGCAGACAAGGCTTCCGCGGAGATCCGTTCTTCGGATGTGAGCCAATTCCTCCAGAACCGATTTATCCTGTTATTGAGCCTACAGCCATGCGCTCCAAACGCGCAGTGTCGTGTTGTCAACCATTCCCCAATTTGCAGCTGTCCTCCAGATTACGAAGGAGATCCATTCTACTCTTGTAGAAAAGTTCAGCCAAAGGTTCCAGAACCACCCAGCGATCCATGCTATCCTAACCCGTGTGGAAACAATGCCGAATGCAGAGCTATTAACGGACAAGCTGCGTGCTCCTGCAGAGAAGGCTTCATTGGCTCTCCGCCATCTTGCCGACCGGAGTGTGTGGTGCACGCTGAGTGTCCAAGCGACAAAGCATGTCTGAACACTAAATGTACAGATCCGTGCCCAGGCACCTGCGGATACAATGCCCACTGCCGTGTATTCAACCACGCACCGCAATGCCACTGCGACCAAAACTTTGAAGGAGACCCTTATCGGGGATGCTCTCCTCCTCGTATTGTGGAACCTCCTCCAATACAGGACGAACCTGTGAATCCTTGTGTACCTTCCCCATGTGGATCTAATGCAAAGTGCACCGTACGAAATGGCGCTGGCGCCTGTACCTGCATAGAAGACTACACTGGAGACCCTTACACAGGTTGCAGACCCGAGTGCGTTCTCAACACCGACTGCCCATCAGATAAAGCTTGCCTCCAAAGCAAATGCAAAGATCCTTGCAGAGGCACCTGCGGCTATAATGCAGTTTGCTCAGTGCGCAACCACATTCCCGTTTGCGAATGTCTTCCAGGTTACACTGGCCAGCCATTCTCAGGCTGCCACCAGATACCACCTCCACTTCCACAACGAGAAGAACCGCAACCGCGCCCTCCTCAAGATCCATGTCAGCCAAGTCCTTGCGGACCTTACTCCACATGCCAGAATCAGAACGGAGTTGCAGTTTGCTCTTGCCAACAAGGCTACATTGGAACACCGCCGAGCTGCAGACCGGAATGTATTACAAACTCAGAATGCCCACGGGATAAAGCCTGCTCTCAGCAGAAATGTATCAATCCGTGCGAGTCCGGTCCGTGCGCTCCCTCCGCAGAGTGCCGTGTCCACAACCACTCTCCACTCTGCGCCTGTCCGAAAGGCTACGAAGGGGATCCATTCTACAGCTGTACAATCATCCGCCAAGTTATTGAGCCTACACCAACCGACCCATGCGTACCATCTCCATGTGGACAGTACGGAGAATGCAGGGTTCACAACGGGCTCGCATCTTGTACTTGTCGCAGTGGCTACATCGGCTCTCCTCCGAACTGCCGACCGGAATGTGTGATCGATTCCGACTGTCCCAGCGACCAAGCCTGTATCCAAGAAAAGTGTAGAAATCCATGTGACGGAACTTGTGGAGTTAACGCGGAGTGCAGGACACTCAACCACCGTCCTCAGTGCTTCTGCTTCTCCGGCTATGAAGGAAATCCATATGTAGAATGTCGCTTTATCCAACCTGCTCCACCTCCAAAAATAGAAGCGCCTCGCAATCCATGCAACCCATCCCCCTGCGGTGTTAACGCGCAGTGCTCTGAACGAAATGGCGCTGGCGCTTGCACATGCATCCCCGAATACTTTGGAGATCCTTACACTGGTTGCAAACCTGAGTGCACTATTAATAACGACTGTCCTCGTGAAAAAGCTTGCTCCAACCATAAATGTGTGAATCCATGCCAAGGGGTGTGCGGTCTTAATGCGGAGTGCTCTGTTGTCAACCACCATCCGACCTGCACTTGCTTCCAAGGCTACACTGGAGATCCTTTCCAGGCTTGCCATCCAGTTCCACCAAGCACTACTCCTAAACCGGACCGTATCGTTGATCCATGCAATCCGTCGCCATGTGGAAACTACGCTGACTGTAGGAACCACAATGGGGTCGCAATTTGCTCTTGTCGCCAGGGATATATAGGATCCCCTCCGAACTGCAGGCCGGAGTGTGTGGTCAACTCGGACTGCATTCTCACGAAATCTTGCAAGAGCCAAAAATGCACGGACCCATGCAGCCCATCCCCTTGCGGACACAATGCACACTGTAAGGTCATTAATCACAGTCCAATTTGCAGCTGTAACCAAGGCTTCAGAGGAGATCCTTTCACGGGATGTATCAGGGAGGAAATCATTGAGCAGCCGAAGGTCATCAATCCGTGCTCGCCGTCACCCTGTGGACAGTATGCGGAGTGTAGAGTAATAGGCTCTACGGGAGCTTGCTCCTGCCAAGAAGGTTACATTGGAAGACCTCCAAACTGCAGACCGGAATGTGTCCACAACGAGGAGTGCCCTTCAGATAAGGCTTGTAGAAACCAGAGA
>JAHZND010005517.1:0-11776 GCA_027744115.1 Acrocyrtus sp. NNG-2020
TAAAAATTAAATATTTATATAAGACTCTTCTTCTATAAAAAAAAAAAATATAGAAGAAGAGTCTATAATTCTAGTTGAAAAGTTTGATTCTGGCTTTATATTTTGTTGTATTAATTTTATACATGTATTTTATGGCAGTTTTTTATAATAAAAATTTTTGATTTTGAAATTTATTAAATTATATCTAAATAAGTTTTAGTGCCAGCATTTGCGGTTAGACTAAAAGATTCAATTAAGAATTTTTATTTTTAATTTAAAAATTTAAAAAATTAATCTTTAATTATTTTGGGTGAAATCTTAATTTTATTTAAAATTATTATTTTATTTATTGAAAATAAAAAGTTTATAACCAGGATTAGATACCCTGTTTTTTTATTAAGTTACTTGAAAAGGTAGTATTATACTAATAAACCTAAAGAATTTGGCGGTAAAAAATTTATTTTGAGGAACTTGTTTATTTATTCGACAGTACACGTTATTAAAAACTAAATTTTATTTTATATATCATTGTATTTAAATTAAGTAATAATTTAATTTAATTAAGATAATATTTTAATTAACTCAAATCAAGATTTAGATTATAATTTAGGTTTTTTAATGAGTTACATTATTTTTTAGTGTGGAAATTTTTATAATTTAAAATGGATTAAAAAGTAATTTTTTAAATTTATTGGTTTTGAATTTAATTTTTTTTATGCACATATCGCCCGTCGCTTTATTCTTAAGAATAAATAAGTCGTAACATAGTGGGCGTTTCGGAAGAAGTTTCTAGTTAAATAGAGCTTGAAAGCTAAGCAATTCATTTACATTGAAAAGATCTATTTCACTATAGTGTTTAATTCATATTTATACATAAATTTAATTTATTTTTTATATAAGTATAATCTAGAAATTATTTTTTGGTTTTCACTGGGGGGGGCCCAGTGAAATAAAAATTTTAATTTTTAGAATATTTTATAAAATTTTGTACTTTTGGTATTAATGGAATTTTAATTAAAATAAAATTTATTTTTCCCGAAAATGTTCGATTTAATTAATTATAAAATTTTTGTAGAATAAAATATTTAATTTTTTTTTGGAAATGAAAAGTTATTCGTTTTTATATATATTTGGTTTATATTAATATTTATTATTAAATATTTATTCATTTATTAATTTATTTAATTTTACGGGGTGATCTGTAAATTTATTTGTTTTTAATTTTGAGTGTTATTGTCTTAAAAAGTAAAGTTTAAAAGTGACTAAAATTTATTTATATTAAATTTTTTAGTGTTAAGAATTTACTTAAGAATTTGTGGAATTAATTAATTAGGAAATAAGAGTTTTAAAAAAAAACTGATTTTATTAGTAGGAATTTATTTTAATTTAAAAATAAAAATCTATATAGGTTTTATGAACTTTACATTAACTAAATAGTCTGTTTAACAAAAACATAGTTTTAAAAGTTTTTTTTTAAAATATAGCCTGCTCACTGTTTAAATAAAGAGCCGCGGTATTTTGACCGTGCTAAGGTAGCATAATCATTAGTCTTTTAATTAGGGAATAGAATGAATGGTTGGACTGTTTATTATTTTATTAAATTTATTTTTTTGAATTTTAACTTTAAGTGAAAATGCTTAATTTTTTTCTTAAGACGATAAGACCCCTTAGAGGTTTATTTACTATTGTTTTTATTTTGTAAGAATTTTTTTATTATTTTGTAGTAAATTTAGTTGGGGCAACATTATAATATAATTAACTTATAAATTATGTTTATTCATTATATTTGGTATAATCTTATTTTTTAAAAATTAAAAAGTTACCTAGGGGTTAACAGCGTTAAATTTTTAGAGAGTTCTTATCGATAATTTCTTTGCGACCTCGATGTTGAATTAAAATTTTTATTAGGGGCAGAAGTTTAATTAAATGGTCTGTTCGACCATTAATTTTTTACATGATTTGAGTTCAAATCGGTGTAAGCCAGGTTGGTTTCTATCTTAGAAAAAAAAAGTTTTTTTCTAGTACGAAAGGGCCGTTCAAAATTTTGAAACTAAATTGGCAGATTAGTGCCATTGATTTAGGTTCATTATATAAAAAAATAAATTTTATTTAGTAATAAATTATTTTTTTAGTTTGATTTTTATTTTTTTTTCTTATTTAATTATTATTGTGGGGGTTTTAGTAACAGTTGCATTTTTAGTTTTATTGGAACGTAGGGTTTTAAGTTATATTCAAATTCGTAAGGGCCCGAATAAAGTAGGATATTTGGGGATTCTTCAGTCTTTTGGCGATGCCGCGAAATTATTCTTAAAGGAGCAAATTAATACATTTCAGGTTAATACTGTGATTTTTTATTTTTCTCCCGTTTTCTCTCTTATGATTATATTAGTTTTATGAATAACTATGCCTTTTTATTCTTTAACAATTAATTTTTTATGGGGGGGATTATTTTTTTTTTGTTGTACAAGTTTTGGCGTCTATACTCTTCTTGGCAGAGGTTGGTCTTCTAATTCTAATTATGCCATACTAGGGGCCATACGCGGGGTCGCTCAAACTATTTCTTATGAAGTAAGTATAGCATTAATTTTTTTAAGTTATATAATGTATATAGCACTTGAAGATATAATTATTTTTTTATTTTTGTAATTTTTTTGTTATTTGCTTTAGTTTTTACTTTTAGAGTTAATAATTTATTGGGGTTTTATTTTTTTTTTGAATTTTCTTTAATTCCCACTTTATTAATTATTATGGGTTGGGGTTACCAACCAGAGCGTTTGCAAGCTGGTATTTATTTTGTTTTTTATACTTTATTTGCATCTTTGCCTCTTTTGTTTTCTTTAATTTTTTTTTTTTGAAAAATAGGAACTCTTGATATTAGATTGTATTTATATTTTTCATTATTAGAGGGTTATATTTTTTTTTTGGTTTTATTTATAATTTTAGCTTTTTTGGTTAAAATGCCCATATTTACGGTGCATTTGTGGCTACCCAAGGCTCATTTAGAGGCACCGGTTGCAGGCTCTATGATTTTAGCTGGGGTTTTACTTAAATTAGGAGGGTATGGTCTTTATCGTGTTTTTGACTTAGTTTCTTTGGGCTTAATTGATATTTCTAGTTATTTTATAGGCCTTAGAATTGCTGGAATAGTAGTTGTTGGTTTTTTATGTTTACGTCTAAATGATTTAAAAGCTTTAGTTGCTTATTCATCTGTTGCACACATAGGCCTGGTTATTTGTGGGATTTTTAGATTTTATTTGTGAGGGTGAATAGGGGGTTTAATTATAATAATTAGACATGGGATTTGTTCTTCTGGTTTATTTATAATAGTTAATTATTATTATGAACGCTCTGGAAGACGAATATTTTTTTTAAACCGAGGAATATTAAGCTTATACTCAGTTTATACTTTAATATTTTTTTTACTATGTGTGGCTAATATAGCTGCACCACCCAGAATTAACTTGTTTTCTGAAATTTCATTAATGGGCAGAATTGTTAAATTCAATAAGATTATGATTTTATTATTTCCTTTAGGTTCTTTTTTGGGGGCTGTTTTTAGATTATATTTATTTTCTTATTCTCAGCATGGTAAAAATTTTATTTCTGTTTTAGGGGGAGGACTGGGTAATTTCCGTGAGTACTTAGTGGCAATAGTTCATATTATTCCTTTAAATTTTTTATTGTTAAAAATTGATTATTTTTTATTATTTTGATAATCTAAATAGTTTATATTTAAAATTTTAAGTTGTGGTCTTAGAGAAAAGTTTTTTTTAGGTAGTGTACCGTTTAAATTCAGTTAGATATTATTTAAGATTAATATTATTTTTTTTTTCTGTTTTTTTAGTTATGTTGGGAATATTTTTTTATTTAAATATAAAAGTAGTATTTTTGGAATGAGAGTTAGTTTTTTTTTCTTCTAATTTTTTTGTTTTTTTAGTTCTTTTAGATTGAATAAGATTAACATTTATAGGCTTAGTGTTGTTTATTTCTTCTATAGTTTTAATATATAGATATTTTTATATGGAAGGAGATTTTAATGTTTATCGTTTTATTATATTAGTATACTTATTTGTTTTATCAATATTATTAATAATTATAAGACCTAATATAATTAGAATTTTATTAGGGTGGGATGGCTTGGGTTTAGTGTCTTATTGTTTAGTGATTTATTACCAGAGAGTAAAGTCTTTTAATGCTGGTATGTTAACAGTTTTATCTAATCGTATTGGGGATGTAGCATTTTTATTAAGAATTAGTTGATTATTTAATTGAGGGTCTTGAGATTTTTTTTTTTTGCAAGGAATTTATTTATTTAATGATTTATGATTTGTTGTGTTCTTGGTTATCCTAGCAGGTATGACAAAAAGAGCTCAAATTCCTTTTTCTGCTTGGTTGCCTGCAGCTATAGCTGCCCCTACGCCAGTTTCTTCTTTAGTTCATTCTTCTACTTTAGTAACGGCTGGTGTTTATCTTTTAATTCGTTTTAGAGGATCATTAGGTATCAATACATTTGTTTTTTTTTTTGGTTGTTTAACTATATTTATAGCTGGGTTAGGGGCTAATTTTGAAATGGACCTTAAAAAAATTATTGCTTTATCTACATTAAGTCAGTTAGGCGTAATAATATTTATTTTATCAATAGGATTTAAGGATTTAGCTTTTTTTCATTTGTGTACCCATGCGTTGTTTAAATCTTTATTATTTTTATGTTCTGGTGTTTTTATTCATGGGTCTAGAGATACTCAAGATATTCGGTTTTTAGGTGGTGCTGGTAAGCTAAGATTAGCTAGAGGGATTTATTTTACTGTTTGTTCTTTTTCTCTCTGTGGTTTTCCTTTTTTAGCTGGGTTTTATTCTAAAGACTTGATTTTAGAGACTTATATAATGGGGGGGGTTGGTTTTTTTTTTATGTGATTGATATTTTTAGGAACACTATTCACAGTAAGTTATTCTTTACGTCTCGGAATTTATTTATTTTTAAATAACTTAGGCATTAAAATAATAAACAGAGGGGGAGAGGTTTTTGCCATGGTTTTACCTATAAGATTTTTATTTTATATGTCTATTTTTTGTGGAAGAGTTTTTAGTTGATTGGTTGTTCCTATTTATAATATTTTATTATCAAAATTTTTTAAAATATTAATTTTATTTTTTATTTTAGTTATAACTTTTTTGGCCACAGGAATTTTATTAAATTACAGAAGAATTTATATTTTATTAACCGAAGAGATTAAAATTTATTTTATGGGGGGGATGTGATTTATGCCACGTTTGTCTACAGTAAGATTTATAAATATTTTATCTTTAGGCTTGTATTTTATTAAGTATTTTGATCAGGGTTGGATTGAGTATTTAGGGGGTCAGGGAAGCTTGAAGAGCTTTCTTAATGTGAGATACCAAATTGATCGTTCTGTACTATCTGGTTTTAAATTTTATTTATTGAGAGTATTTATTTTAATTTGTTTGTGATTATATTTAATTTAATTTTCATAGCTTAAATTAGAGCATAGCTCTGAAGAAGCTAAGGTGTAATTTTTTTATTGAAAATAATTAAGAATAAATCTTATTTTTACATTGAAAATGTAATGTTTTAATAAACTAAATTAATAAAGAAAATAGCATTTTAACTTGCTAAGAATTTAAGTTAGCAGCTTAATTCTATATTTAATTTTTCTCAAAAGGAATATAGTCTTTCAATTTTATTATTAACAATAACAACCCTCTTTTTGGGTTCTTTTAAAACCAAAGGAGAGTATTTCTCTTATATCAGGTCGAAACTGATTATGATTAATCATTACTATGGTTAGGACGACCCCCAAGTACCTTCTGAATGCAACCCAGACGTTATAAATAACTACATCCCAGAGATTATTATTATTTGTCTCAATCTAAGGCCCCTTGGTTTCATTCGTGAAATAGCCCCATCAAAAGAATAATAATAAAATATGTAGTTAGCATTGAAATGAATGTATTTAAGTTAGTTTTAGATATCAAAGGGAGGGGTAAAATTAATGCAATTTCTACATCAAAGATTAAGAAAATTAGAGCAATTAAGTAAAATCGAAGGGAAAAAGGTATTCGGGCGGATGTTTTTGGCTCAAAACCACACTCGAATGGAGAGATCTTTTCTTTTTCTCATATTTTTTTTTTTGAAATTGTTAAATTTACTAGAACCAGGATATAGCATAGGGCAAATGAGAATAATACTAAGATTATTAAATTTTCCCCTTGGAGGGGCCCTTTTGATTGGAAGTCAAATATACTTATATAATAAAAATTTATCTACCTCATCAGTAAATAGTTATATATAGAAATAATCATACTACATCTACAAAGTGTCAATATCAAGCAGCTGCTTCAAAACCAAAATGATGTGTGTTAGAAAAATGGCTAGAATTTATTCGTTTTAAGCATGTAGCTAAAAATAAGGACCCAATGATTACATGTAACCCATGGAATCCTGTAGCAACAAAAAATGTACTCCCATAGGCTGAGTCTGCAATAGAAAAACTTGCTTCAATATATTCTATGGCTTGAAGGCATGTAAAATAAAATCCAAGGGTAATAGTTATGATTAAAGAATTTATTGCTTGGGAGTGATTTAAATCAATTAATCTGTGATGAGCTCATGTTACAGTCACCCCCGAAGCTAAAAGAATAATTGTATTTAATAAAGGGACCTGTAAGGGATTAAAAGGATTAATTCCTGTTGGAGGTCATTGAAGACCAATTTCTATAGTAGGGGCTAATCTTGAGTGAAAGAAGGCTCAAAAAAAAGAGAAAAAAAATAACACTTCTGAAGTAATAAATAAGATCATTCCTCATCGTATTCCTCCGGCGACAATAAAAGTATGAAGACCTTGAAAAGTTCTTTCTCGTCTAATATCTCGTCATCATTGAATACACGTAAAAATTAATACTAACTTACCAAGAAAAAATAGAGTTGGGTCAAATGTATTAAATCATTTCACTAGTCCAGTGGTTAAAATTAGGGCACCAATGGCCCCTGTTAGGGGCCAGGGGCTGCGGTCTACCATATGAAAGGCATGGTCTTTTTTAATTATCATTAGTGGTCAATTACTTCTCTTGAGTATAAAGCAGAAAGTGTAGCAAAAACATATGACTGAATTAGGGCTACAGCTCTTTCCAAGGTTAGAAGAAGAATTTGAGTCGAGATTAATCCTATTAAAATTATATTAGAGGATGCAGCTGTCTGATTTCCTAATAGGGTTAATAAAAGGTGTCCTGCCACTATATTTGCTATAAGACGCACTGAAAGAGTAATGGGACGAATAAGATTTCTTACTGACTCAATTAATACTATAAAGGGTATTAATGCTGAGGGTGTTCCCAGGGGAACTAAGTGAGCAAGTATGTGCTTTGTGTTCATAAATCAGCCATAAATTATAAAGGTTAATCATAGTGGTATAGCTAAAGAAAGAGTTATAGTAAGGTGGCTTGAGGCAGTAAAAATGTAAGGAAACAACCCTAAAAAATTATTTAATATGATTAAAATTAATAGAGAAATAAAAACCACAGTAATCCCATTAGCGTAAATTTGCTTAAGAAGGGTTTTAAATTCTAGGTGAATAGTAGATAACAAAGCTGTTAGGGAGACTAGTTTTTTAGTTGGCTGGTTTCAAAATACTGGGGCTAAAATTACTAGAAATAAAGATGCTGCTATTCAATTTCATGGCATAAAAAGATGAGAAGAAGGATCAAATCTTGAAAACAAATTAGTTATCATGTTCATGAAATTATCTTTAAATTTTTAGATTTTTTGTTTAAACTTATATTTGTGTTTTTTTTGAAAGAGTAAAAGTTTATTTTAATAATTATAAAAGTTAGTAAAATAGAAAAAACAACTAAAAGAATTCTTCATCAAAGAGGGGCTATTTGAGGGATAGAAAAATATTTTTTGAATTACTTAATTTTGACAAAATTATATTATTTTATTAACTAATTTAACAGTTAAAGATATTTGTTAATTTAACATAATGCGGTTTAAGAGACCGGAGCTTACTTTCAGCCATTTAACTATTGTTCAAATGTTTTAATTCAACTAATAAATGCCTTTGGAGTTACTCTTTCAATTAAAATTGGCATGAATCTATGGTTAGCGCCGCAAATTTCTGAACACTGCCCAAAAAAATTTCCCGGCCGGCTAGTAAAAAAATTAATTTGATTTAATCGTCCCGGGACTGCGTCAACTTTTACTCCTAAGGAGGGAATGGTTCAAGAATGAAGAACGTCTGCGGCACAAATTAATGTTCGAATTTGTGTATGAATGGGAATTACTGTACGGTTGTCTACATCTAATAAACGAAAGATTGATTCACCCCCGTCTCTTAAAGGAAGTATGTAAGAATCAAATTCAATATTTAGAAAATCAGAATATTCATACGACCAATATCACTGGTGTCCCAGGGTTTTTAAAGTAATTGAGGGTTTAAAAGTTTCATCTAAAAGGTATAAAAGTTGAATTGAGGGGAGACCAATAAAAATTAAAATAAGTCTTGGAACAATTGTTCAAAATATCTCTAACGGCTGGGATTCTAATATATGATGGTCAATGTTAATATTTGAGGAAGTCGATAATAAATTAAACCCCACAATTGTAACAATTAAAATAAGAATGGTAAGGGTGTGGTCATGGAAAAAAATTAATTGTTCTATTAAAGGTGAGGATGCATTTTGTAATCCTAAAGCTGCTCAGGTTGACATTTTTAAAAGAAAATAATTTCATACTTGAATTTTAAGTTCATTGCACTAATCTGCCATAATAAAAATTATAGATTAGAGTAAGTTCGTTGTAAGTGTGTTCCGCAGGAGGAAAGTTATGGGTTCATTCAATGAACGATGATTGAATTGAAGAATTAATGAGAGGCTGATTCATACACATAGAGTCCCATATAATATAAGCAAAGAGTAAAATAGCCATTAAAGATCTGTATCTTCCCATAGAAGACACGATGTTTCAAGAAGTAAAGGCATCGGGATAATCCGAGTAGCGGCGAGGCATACCATTTAAACCTAAAAAATGCTGAGGAAAAAATGTTAGGTTTACTCCAATAAATATAATTATGAATTGAATTTTTAATAATGAAGGATTTATACTTGCCCCAGTGAAAAGAGGGAATCAATGAATTAATCCTGCTATAATTGCAAAAACTGCCCCCATTGAAAGAACATAGTGAAAATGAGCTACTACATAGTAAGTGTCATGAAGGATAATGTCAATAGATGAGTTGGCAAGAATAATACCTGTTAGTCCCCCAACCGTAAAAAGAAATACAAACCCGACGCTTCAAAGAATAGTAGGGGTTGTTTTAATAATTCTTCCTTGAAGAGTAGCAATTCAACTAAAAATTTTTACTCCTGTAGGCACAGCAATAATTATTGTAGCAGTGGTAAAATATGCTCGAGTGTCAACATCTATTCCTACTGTAAATATGTGATGTGCTCATACAATAAAACCCAAAAGTCCAATAGCAGATATAGCATAAATTATTCCTAGTTGGCCAAAAGTTTGTTTTTTGCCCGACTCGTAGGTAATAATATGGGAGATTATACCAAACCCAGGAAGAATAAGAATATATACTTCTGGGTGACCAAAAAATCAAAATAAGTGTTGGTATAAAATAGGGTCTCCCCCACCTGTTGGGTCAAAAAAAGAAGTATTAAGATTTCGGTCAGTAAGGAGTATAGTAATTGCACCTGCTAGAACTGGTAGCGATAATAATAATAAAATAGCAGTCAAGAACACAGATCACACAAATAAGGGAGTTTGGTCTCAAGACATACCAGGAGTTCGTATATTGACAATAGTTGTAATAAAATTCACGGCCCCCAGAATTGAGGATGCCCCTGCTAGATGTAGGCTAAAGATAGATAAATCTACGGATGCTCCTGCGTGGGCAGTGCCGGCTGCTAGAGGAGGATAAACTGTTCAACCAGTTCCTGCCCCTCTTTCTACTAAACCTCCGACTAATAAAAGTGTTAGTGAGGGAGGAAGAAGTCAAAATCTTATATTATTTATTCGTGGGAAAGCCATATCAGGGGCACCAATCATTATAGGGACTAATCAATTTCCAAACCCCCCGATTATAATTGGTATAACCATAAAAAAAATCATAATAAATGCGTGTGCGGTAACCATAACATTGTAAATTTGATCATCTCCAATAAAACTTCCTGGTTGACCCAACTCTAATCGAATTAGTACTCTAAAAGCAGTTCCTACTATTGCGGACCACACCCCGAAAATAAGATAAAGGGTTCCAATGTCTTTGTGATTTGTTGAAAATAACCATCGGTTAATTAATAAGGTGGCTGAGTACCCTAGGCGTTAGATTGTAAATTTAATAACAAAATTGAGATTTTCTTTATTGGTCTTGTATTTTAAATTTTAAAATAAAGGGCTGCAATCTCTTTGATAAAGATTCCTTTCAAGACTTTAAAGTTTACGACCGCCTCTGTAATTTAGACTTTGAAGGACTACAGTTTTTTTAACTTAAAACTTTAAAGCCCAGAATTTAAAATCGGAATAAACATATTTATAAAAGATGAAATAACTAGAATAATTAAAGAGTTTTTTCTGTTATTAGAATGAATTTTTTTTTTATTAAAATTGTTGATTATTATAATTGAGTATGATAAACGAAAATAGAAATAAAGTGAAATTAAAGAAGTGGATAGAAGTAGTATAGAAATAATTATTAATTTTATTGATAGTAAATAGGATAAGATAGAAATTTTTGCCATGAATCCTAGAAATGGGGGTAAACCTGCTAATGATATCATATTAAATACGATTGAAAATTTTGTGATAAATCTTTCTTTGTTTAAGTTATTTAAAGAGATTTGATTTATATGTGTGGCTGAAAGAATTAAAATTAAACAGGTCGATAAAACAGTGTAAATTAAAAAATAAGATCTTCAAGAAATAAATCTGAGAAGTGAAGAAATTAGAATTCAACTAGAATGAGCAATAGAAGAATATGCTATTAAAATTTTAATATTTATTTGATTAAGACCAGCAAGGCAACCGACTACAGCAGCTAGTATAGCGAAAAAAATAATTTTGTTTATATTTAAAAAAGACAATAAAAGTAGGGGGGCTACTTTTTGTCAGGTTAAAATAATTAAACACTGGTATCAATTAATTTTATGAATAAGATCGGGGAATCAAAAGTGAACGGGAGGAAGACCAGCTTTTATTAATAAGGCAAATATAATTAATATTTCATTTAATTCTATTAATATATTGTTATTAGAATAAAACCCAGAGAATAAGCCAACGATAAGTATGATTGATGCCATGGCTTGAGCTAGAAAATATTTAATTCTAGCTTCATTTATTTTTTGTTCTTTTTTTAAAAGAAGCAGGGGAATTATTCTTAGTAAATTTACTTCTAATCCTAACCATCTTGTAAATCAAGAGTTAGCAGAAACTGAGATTAAAGTACCAGATACAAGAGTAAAAAAAAAAGTTACGTGGTATATTTTAAAAGTTATTCAAAAAAAAGAGGCTGAACTCTTATAAACAGGGTATGAACCTATTAGCTTAATTAGCTTATTTTTTATAGTTAAGTTCTTAAGAACATTAAATTTTGATTTTAAAAGAAAAAGTTAACATCTTTTAACTGTAAGAAAAGGCAAATATATAATGCTTGATTTATTCTATCAAAATAATCCTTTAATCAGGCACTTTTCTATTTTTTTTTTTCATTCTTCTCAAATAATGTTATGGGTTCTTATTAAAATAATTTTTTGGTGCGAGTAATCTAATTAATAA
>JAHZND010005518.1:0-13302 GCA_027744115.1 Acrocyrtus sp. NNG-2020
TATACAGTTATATAATTTCACGTTTGAAAAATATGCTAAAATGTGATTGTCATGGGAATGACGGATATTTAAGACAGAGAGACATTTTATTGTGGTTAGCCCAATGTTGTCATTTCGGACTGTTAGGTGTACACAAACGTATACTTTTGCAGTCTTAAAAAGGTTAAAATGTAAAAAATGGATTGCATTTATTTTAGATTGTTGCTTACAGCAAACAAAGTGAAGGCATAGGTTACTCAACGGCTATAAATCGACTAACAACGTAAAAGCTAAACTTTAGCCTATACGTGGTTAGTACGATTTCAAGCCGTTGAGTAACGTATGCCTCCATTTGGGCATGCTATGTAGTTCCTATGGAAACGTAATGTAACGTAAATGTAAAAATGTTCCATTTATACTTAAAAAAGCAACACTTGTTCCAGCTTTCCACAAAAACCTAATCTATCAGTATCTACTCTATAGTCAGCGCAGCAGCTATATTACCATTTTTCAATGAACCAAACTTCAATGCTAGAATGTCTTTTTACATGGAATATTTTTGAACTGCCACACGAATATTTTGTTTCATTGTGATTGTTCTTCAGCTGCACCTGTAATCTCATTAGTTTCAGAGTTTTCCTCATTCGTTCTACTTTTACTAAGGTCAAGCTGCTCAGCACCCTCGTCATTAACAGTTTCATCGTTAATATCGTCTATGTTGATTGCGTTCTCTCGGTCTTCTTCCTGCTGATTAACCTTCCCGTTCGGCCCGCTTCCTTCGAATTTCCTTGCCATCAATTTGTCTTCAGCAATAAGCACATTTTTTTCATCATCCTTATTGCAGTAGTCGTCTTCCAAATCCGATGAGCCAGAGTCCGTAATCAACAAATCCATTTCTTTTCTAGCTTTTCTACGCTCCAAACCATTCCTTTCATTCCCATCGTTGCCATCAGACTCATTATCGGAATTGGACAAACTACCCTCCGCCAATGCGGCAGTCTCACTTTTTTCATCGCCTCCATCAAAGCGATCTATTGAGGAGAGAAAGCCGGTGAAATGATGTCGAAAATTATGTTTACTACCAACGTCTCCTCCTCCCCTCCCTATGCCTCTGTATAGCCTTGGAGTGCTTAGTTTATTGGAGGGATGTGCAGATCGACTGTTTTTCTGAAATTCTTCACGATGCTTTCTACATGGCTCTTGTCTGCGCTCCTAGTTGGCAAAAATAAAGCATGTAAATGTTCGTTTTCATGACTTTTATCATTTTATCAAATAATGGATGCTCAGGTGCCTGAAAGGCATTACATATTTTGCAGCAGTTTTTGCTATTACCATATGTAAATGATACTGTATGCACCAAATCATCATAAATTTACGAACGAGATTACATTTCCGTATATAATAAGTACATGTATCATGTATGCCTTATAATTTTTCGGAGAAAATAAATTATTAACAAAAATCTCCTATTCTGTAAAAGCAGAAACATTTTTTTATAACAAAAATTGAAAAAAAACGGACTCACCAGTCGATGACCCCCTTCAAGCAGCAGTGGAGCACTGCGCACCCGGCTCAGCATACAACTCATGTCCCTTACAAAGGTCTCCCTTTCAAGGATTGATGCTGCGTGTCGAAGTTGTCTCCGTAAGGCTATGTCCTGTTCTGCGGAGTAGCTGCAGGCGTGTTGCCAAGCGTGAAGGTGACAGTCCCGGATTTTCTGGCGCCGCTTCTCGGCTCTCATCACACGCAACATTTCCTCTTCTTCTCGCTGAATCCTTTCCTGTTCTTTCAATCTATTTGGATTGCAAATTGGGATTTTTAAAAAAGAATTAGCATTATTAAATACCTACAGTAATGTTATTAATTCAAGCTACTACTTGGCTGATTGATATCTTAGCCTGGATGCGTGATTGTCATTGGAACTGGCTTCAAACACCCCCGCAGCTGCCGCACTATGACGGGATGTTCCAAAACTGATAAATTTCCGAGGAGTTCTCTGCGAAAACTTGAAAGGCTTCACTATTGTCGTAATCTTTTTAGTGGAAGTTGCCGCGCTTAAAAAATCATCCTCTGTCATTCTATCATCATCGGTAAGCAAGCCAGTGTCATCCGTGCCAGTACTGGCCTCACGATAATTTCTGCTTCTGACCTTTTTGTCAATAAACGATTTTTGATATTCGTGAAGCACCTCATCAATTTTTGCATTTGTTAGCTTGGTCCGCTTTTCTCTAGCAGCCATGCTTGGCGGAAGGGAGGCATTCTTTAGAAGTAATTCCGCACGCAATCGTTTCTTCAGCTCTCTAAATAAGTTAAAATAAGTATTCCATTATTTAGTTGACATTGGTCGAAAGTGTTTCATTTCTGATATAATTTAATGTTAATTACCGATACTCCTGCTGTTCCTTTTGCTTAATAGCTGCCAACAATGCTTTGGTCCTTGGTGGAGCTGGTTTTGCCTTGAAAATGGAGGAGCTCGAATGCAGCCGGTTATTGTTAGTTTTAATATTCCCCAAATTGTCGTTTCTTCTCTTTTTCAAAGGTTTTGTATTGTTTAGGCTTTCCACAGCACGCTCACTTTTTTGTGCAAAGCTGGAATTTTTTTTCGAGTTCTTATCCTTGCAGAACGAAAAAGGCTTCATCTGAGAAAGTAGGCGGCGCTTGCTTTGTTCCCTAACTCTTTCGCTTCTAAAACATAAAAATGAAAAGATTTAATCAACCATTACCATAAAAATTTAGGTATTTTTAAAAATACAATAATCAACCTTCTTTGATTTTTCAGCATAATAAACTCGTAAAGTGGCTTGTAGACATGCTCTGGCACGGGATTGGCCTTAAAAGTTGCTTTTGGCTGGTCCTCTTGATCCACTTTGAATGCAACGGAAGGTGCACTGTTGTTTTGTGATTTTCGCCGAAGTAATCTGGGCAAATGCATCGAAACATACATGGAGTAAGGTGATTTGTAAAATATTATTGTATACCAAAAAATTGTGCTTCTAACCTCTGCTCAACATTGGCTGGTAATAAAAACTCTTTGCTTCTGGAACGCCCCCTGTAAATCTCTGGACTGGAAGACCACTTTGAAACAGAAATGTCTGAATTTGAGGAGCCCACCGACCACTCCCTATTACTCTTTCTTCCGTACCCTTCATCATCGTCTTCATAATCATAATCGCCATCGTCATCATACTCATCATCCTGAAAAGCACTGTCATTTTTCCCAGTGTCATGCAAGTTTCCACTGCTCCCGTGGAAAGGTGACCTTCCAAAAGCTGCTGTGTACCTGCCAGGCTGCATCAAAGAAGACGCACTTGTCGATCTATAAGGCGTCCGGTGAAGTTCGCAGCTCCTGATGGACAAGTATTGTCCCCTGCTTTCATCTCCAACAGTGTCCCTGTCGTCCAACTTGTCACTGGTAAATCCACCACTGTCATTAAATCCCACGGATGATGTGACATTGTGATTATTGATTTTCGCTATTTTTCCACCCCCATCGTTTAAAAAGGTTAAGGGTGTGCTTCCCCTTCTCAACGAATCCAAACTGAACTTATTTTCGTTTTCGGCGGTGTTAGCGAATTTGCTGCTGCTGTAGAAGTAGAGATTATCTGTAGTCTTGGATGTGCTATTAACTGGAGATGACTTCTCTGCCAAATATTCCGAGTCACTGCAAAACTCTTCATTATACAAGCTAGCTCTGCACTGTCGAAACTCCTCTTTCAACTTCTCCAAAGTATTTATGAAATCGGACTGTCCTAAATGCTGGACCTCCGAATAGTCTGGAATTCTCGTGTAGAGATCGATCAGATTGTCAGAAGTAGATCTGGACACGGACGATGATTTGTTCACTTTCATGCTCCCTCCTTACCATCTAAAAGGGTTAAAAACTATCAATTTTTGCTTGGAAAGTAAACTAGTAAGGAGCCCTTCTAAGGTTTGAAAGCTCCAATAAAAGCTGTTACGACTTTGGGACCGAAACACAAACTGATTCAGATTGTACTAATAACTTGAGGATAAAAGACAAAAAAATCCTCATGCTTTCTCCATGCAGTATACCATTCAAGTACGAAATCGTAATCAGAGCGCCTACCAGAAAATATATTGTTCCTGAAGAGTTTATTCTTAGGCAGACAGGGTAGCATTTGGTATATGAACTGACTTATCCAAACATAAACGCATACCTGTTTCATTCCAGCATACTCACCAACATCAGATTTCAGATTATTACATCGATGACTTGGAGGAACTATTTTAGCGTTGTTCTCCTTCTCCATTAAACTGTTTCCATCGTTGTCATACATTCCTCCAGCTGAACCCATCAAGTCTACATCCAACTGAGATTATTAATAGCATACCTATACACGAGAAAAGTGGCAAAGCCACTGCCATAAAAATGAACCAAGAAGAGAGTTATGAATGTTTGCAGCTTGCTAAGATACCACGAGTCAAAACAATTTTTTTTAGGTGCATGTACTTTGTACTCTACGCAATTTCATGTTTTACTAGAACAAGGAGAGTAATACAGGAATGAAGAAGAAAGTTTGGTACGTATGTACCTATGCAAGACGACAATTTTTGCATGTTGGAACGCGCTGATGAAAGAGAATTCCAGTGAATTAGTTTGGTGCTAGGCACGGACTAGTACATAATTCTGAAAAAAACTTTCTCTTTGAAGTTAGGTATATCGCTAGCACTTTTCTCTAGGGAGGAAGAGAGTAAGCTTAAGCGAGTGTAATAATGGCTTTCACTTTCACGCACTGCCGAAGATATGCGTGTTGTGACGTGATGGATTGAATTTCGTTTCACAAAATTGACTTTACCTGTCTGCCGGCTTTCCTGGAAATTCGATTAGTTTACTCATGAGGTGTTCCCAAAGTTGACACTAAAAGGCAATAAAATTCCACTATGCATACATACATATGTCTTGAATACATGAATATTTTTTGTTCATTTTGGAGGAAAATTCTTATGCTATCAATGGCAATAAAGCCAGTGAACTCAATGAAGTTATCGGCAATGTTTACTTGGATTACTGTTAATTCATGCAACATGCGGTAGATTTAACAAGTTTTGTGATTGACAAAACTAGGGCATTTTAGAGGATCCTAAAGTGACATTTGAAACAATAATTATTGAAAAGTTGGAAAGTTGACTCGTCATTTAAGGCCAAATGAATGATAAAGTTGGTAATGTAACTTGTCAAAATTCTATAATCATGCAATGCCGTTTTCACCAATTTATTCAAGCAGGAAGTTGTTAATTATAACAGTTTCTGTCATAATTAACTATATTGCACTATATTGCATGTCAGATATTTTGGATACAAAATGAGCTAGCTCTACATAAGCTATCCCTTTAATAGTTTTTCTAATCGCTTTAGATTGCAATTTTTATTACAATCACACTATTATTAGATATTACACTACCTATGTGAATAGAAGGTAAATAATTTGTTGAATTCTCAAAACTCGAAAAATTGGCAACAAATTCTTTGCAGCATGCAAGGAGTAAAAGAGGACGAGGATGATATGCCGAATTCTTTCTTTATCTTCTCACTTTGTCTTATCGTTAACATAGACGACGATAACAATAACCTATCATAATTCATTTACCAGCTGCGGTTGCAGTCGAAGCATTAAATTATAGGGGCATGGGCACTTAGAAAATTGCGATAATAATCAACTGAACGGGTTGCACAATTATTGGGGGCAGCAAGCATGTAAATTGCCCACAGATAGAACCAAACCTAGACGCTAGAAGAAGAATGCAAAAAAGACTAGACTCTATGCGCACAAGATCAGCCATACAAATAGTCAAAACATCGCAGCACAAGTCCAAAATACACAGTGATATTCCCACCTTCGTCATGCACGCATCACACTTCGTTTGATCCTTTACATGAACTTGCAAAAAACATCCTTTTTCAATTGCATTTTCGCAATCTACATGCATGAAATGATGCGAAAATTACGCTCAAACATTGTAGAGGTACAACTTCCCAACCAAGAAATGACTAAAATTCGATGGGCTGAGTTATCGTGAGGGGGTACCCTCCTCACCATCGCATTAAAATTTTGGGCATCTATACACGCTTTCATACAATTGCTTCGTGCTCCAATTGCTTCCATTCCTAATCAGAATTTGTGATGCATACAGTAATGGTAAGCAGTAGAGCAAATAACGATTATCGTAGATTCTGCGATGACTTTTTGAATTCATTGAGTTGAAGCCAATATATCTTCTTTGAACCTTTAACTTAATTTAATGGTATCAAAGTTATAGTATCCCACTAAAATTTTAACACTGACATATTTTATTGGCTTAAAAGAAACTACAGTAATATGTGCACTCCATATAAAAAATACACAGGATGCTTAAGCTTAATGATAAAGAAACTTCCTTTGCATGTCAGCATATTTGTTTCGCGACAAAGAGTCACGAAAACAGTGCATTTGAGTTAATCAATTTATTAAACATTTCTATGTTTTGTACAGATGTATATAAACATTTTGTACATTTACTAGATTACTCAGAATCCAAAGCTGGAGCAGGTGCAGAGTGTCTCTCTCCAGTAACCATTTATGAGTCATAAATGCATATTGGACTAGTCATAGGACATGATTTTTGGCATCTCCAGTTCCTAAATTAAGCTTAATCTAACTAAGTTAAATGCTTACAATTCCTAAATTAAAAGATACAAAAAGTTAGACCTCAGAATAATAGTCAACAGAATTGACAGTGCATTATACATTAAGCGCCACTAGTTTTGAATGACCGTTCAATATTTCATACCTACTCATACTACAATTGTTTTTTTTATAAAATGCAGAGGAAGATTCCTCGTAAATTATTAATGCTTTAAAAAACAAAAAAGTATAATATATACTTTTTCCTTCTTTCCCCTCTGCGTTTTTCTTTTTCATTCTCGTTGCTTAAGTATTCAACTTTGACTGTTTATATTGCAGAGAAGACAGAAAACTAGTGACAGGCAGAACTTGAAGAAACCTAGCACAAATCTTAAACACTACCCTCTCAGCTTTCATACATTTTTACTATAGCTTGTATGACTTGGCTCGTTTATCGTTTCATACACGAAATTGCATTATTACCGTGCTGTAAAATCACGTAAATAATCAAAATCACGGCTGCTGCTCTTCTACACACAAATTTAAAAATGTACAGCAGAAGTGGAGGAACCATACCACGACTGCCACTTTGAAATACCTTCACATTGTAAAGCTCTTGTTCCTAGAATTACCTAGAAGCCAATATAGAACTGTGGTGGTCTAGATCTGCTCTCAACTTGCATTTTACATTCTCTATATAAACCCTTTTTGGTATTATTCAGTTCGAGGTATATCCGCTTGTATTCTTGCCTTCCTTTTTTTGTATTTCATCCTATTCAATTCTCCGTGTAGATTTTACAGTATGGCTCACTATATTACGTACATAGCACTTATCGTTAGCATAGCACCACACAGCAGAAAGTGCTTCTTCGAGCTTTCCACAATCCACAGTACTATTAAATACGGATGCATTTTGCCTTTGTACTAACACACGTAATATTTCTGTCTTTTTACATTGTGGCGTATTTCACTTGGTTTCGTGTACCCATCCTGAGGACTAACCAGTGAAATTATAAGCTCAAGTTGAAAAAAATTGGAAAACCCTTTTTTCTTCAAACATCTGACAAAATAGATAAGACTCATTTGCTGTCCAGGTGTTGGAGGAGATATTCATTTTCATTTCAGTGCTTAAAGCTGCTCTCTAATCAGAGCAGGTTGATTAAAATTTTCAAGTGAAATCTCTGTAATGAAGATGTAGACTTCAAATTGTTTTAATAAAAAGAATTATAAAGGGAAATTTTTTTCAAAGGACTGAACTACAGTAATATAGCTCATGTGAGAATCTGTGCAGAAGAGGGGCGCACAGTTAAATTGCAGAAAAATGAGTATTTGATACTTTGTTTTAGAGCATTTCCGGATTGTTGCTCAATGAGCGATACAGTTTTTAATTATAGTAGACACTTTTTTCTTCAGCATAATACTTATATAGAGCTAAAAGTGAGAAGCATAATATTAAAAATAGAGAAAAGTAAATACATATGACGTGGCAGAAACAGTAACTTTTAATTTTTGGGTTATCAGTAGTGTTTCCTCATTTTTATTTATTTCAAATTAGGCAAAACCACACTCCCAAAATTTAAGTTTGTTAGTGGCTAGGCTTTCTACAGAAGTTTTGTTCAGTCGACAAACCATTAATTATAACTTCGTTGTTAAATTTCTTGCCCTTGCAAATTACAACTGGCAAATTGGCGATTCTGAAAAGGTAAGCAAAGTTTTTTCTCTATCATTTCTCTGATCATTCTGTGTGATCAGTCCAAATTTGGTGTTTTCTGTACTGTTAGTATGTACGTATGTACCCTTGCCGATTTATTTTGGGATAAGGGATGAGAAGACTATTTGTCTTCCAATCCTGTAGGATACTTAATTGGGTAAAATGCATGTGTTACGCTATCGTAACGATATTTTTATGACAAAATCATACAAATTTTTATTAAAAAGTGCATAGTTCATTTTTATTGGCAGTCGATTTAATTTAATGTAGAAAAGGCTTCCATTCAGATAGGAAAATGATGAAATGACATTTTCTAGTCCTACTTTGTAGGAACTACAAGAAAGAATTTAAATTGCAATTGTAAAGTAACAGCAGCAATCCATGACACAAAAATCCAGTTTTTCTAATGTAAGCATTTCCTTCTGATAGGCACTATTGTATTGTATCTTCTTTCATTCCAAAAATGATAAATGCGTTAACCCCTTTAAAACTCTATGGTACAGTAAGTTAGATCCAATGATTATACACAACTACATTGTTACATTGGGGCAATGACATTATTTCCCAATTCTAATCATGAAAAAGGCATAATTTGAATTAATTGTGGCTTGGACATGCTCCATTACTTCATCATCAGCCCATAAGGCACATGCTTTTAGTGATTGTGCAGTAAACTGCTTTATGCAGTGAGTTGATCTGCATGACACATGAGCTAAATAAAACAACTTTTCATCCGACCTTGGATATCCTTATCCACATTTTTAACTTACGCACAAAGAACAGGGATGCGTCTAAGTGTTGTTGTCGTCCAACACATAACACATTTTTTCTTGTGATTGTTCACTTGCAAATTGCGAACGAGGTCAAAGTCATTAAATTAGCGCTTTGCTGGTACCTTCACCTTAAATTAGGTACACAGTTGACAATTAGGATATGCTGTGGTGAGGGTGAGAGTGCACTGCATTACTTTATATGCCTTTATCAGAAGCTGCTCAAATGATACGATTGTTCTTTGTTTCCCATCCATCAGGTTTTATCTCTTCATAGGAAGAGGAATTGGCGTCATTTATGGCTCGTTACTCAGAAATAAAATGTTATTTTGTAGAAAGTTTGTAAAGTTCTAGAGCTTGTGTGGGGTGTATAAGGGTGCAGTACTCTCAGCACAAAGCAGAGATTAGTTTCAAATAGCTCCACTTTCATTGAAAAAAATTGGATTTTGGATTTTATCCATTTCATTCCAACAACTTTGTAAGCCATTCCAAAGTCCAAACTTCCAGTGTGCCAGTTAAAACTCGCAAGGGAGTCAATCGTTTCCGTAATGCGTGACTCATGCAAAAGCTCTGGGAGTAGCAAAAACATTTTAACATTTTTGCAATTTCAGTTCCACTTGTGGGATACGAGGACTAAAATTTTATGAATTATGAAGTGAGCTGCGATTTGAGTTGGAAATTTTTTATTTGTTTGGTCAGTGGAAAGTCCAACTCTGGCCATATTACATATAAAAATACCACGCCAGACGCCACGCAAGCTCTCATTCTCTGGAAAGGTATATGCCACAAGAAATCGATACAGTAAAAACGTGACCATATATCAGTTGCAGAAAGAAAAAATGGTATAGTATAGCATAATATCACATATAGTATAGGACAGCACAGTAAACAAAAGCACAATTCATAGGTACACTTCTTACTGTAATTCTAAACACCATTGGACCTAGGCAGCAGATGGGAACACGTGAATTTAACTTCACAAGTTTTTCTCTCCGTAGTTCGTCCCTCCGTTCTTCATTTCATTTCCGATCAATATTTGGGCTCCGACTGATACGTTGTGGACAAAAAGAGCACGCCAGTATCGCTTACGCCCATTTTCAGCGAAACATGGACACTGAGGTAGAAGTTTAACTAGAGCTTGGATCTTGTAAATAATAGAAGCGTTTAGGTTACTACTAAAGTCTACTATTACACAAAGGAGTAAAAAAGTATAGTGCGGAATTAAGCCATAAGACTGAGGCTTAACTTAAGGCTACTCCATTTATTTTGCCTGTTAGAGCGCATAAAATTATAATTAATCTCTGGGTCTTTTGATGTTGCATTAATCAGGGTCTATTTTATTAATGCTTGCATTCACTTTGAAGCTTTTCTTGAACTTTAGCACAGCTAATTTGACAGCTCATTCTGCAAAATATGTGGTGAGTAAAGAGTAAACAGTGAAGAAAGATCAAAAGGTATAAAACCAGAAATAGAACGCTATAGTGAGCAACCTCAATCAAAAATTGAGAGCTTGAAAGTGGAGAATATAAGGACGTCGTTAATAAAGAAGGGCAAAGGTCATATAGTTCCGTTTCAGTATGAATGGGCCTGACATTTAATAAAGGAGATGAATGAGTAAATACTGTAAACAGTTTATCATTAAATGTTTTTCTTAACCAACTTTTTTTTCAATGGAGACCTTATGAATGACCTCACTATGAACTTTGCACAAATATCCTTACAGGGAACTCTGCACAGATTTATGAACTCACTTGGGAAAAAATGAAATGATGCAATTTACGTACTATAAATATACGTTACATGTACGTCATACCAAACTTAGTTTATTTCGGAGCTCTGAGGAGAGGAAGAAGGAACTGGAGGAAAGCGGAAAAAATGTCGCTGGCGTACCTCCTCTAGTAGGATATGAGTTTGGAACTGTTTTCTGTTTTCTACGCTCGCACTCATAGAAATACGTACGTCAGAAAAGATTGAAAATATTAAATCTCATATTGAGCTCCTCTCTCCATTTCCTGATTTCCTCCCACGGTTTTGTGCTTGGAACGAGGAAACATGCAATTACTACATGTAAAATTAGTACAGTTGATCCAACTTTTTGATGCGCTATTCTGGTACTATAGAATGAGAAAGTTTCACGAGGATTACTTCATGTGCTTAATTTACTTCATGTAATTGCCCATTCACTTCTGACTGTATGCAAGAAAAGTTAATGAGAAACGAGCTGAAACGGAGCGCAATATTATGTTGAGTATTGTAACTGGAGCAAGTTGTCGGACTGTTTTTTATGTCGCGGCATGATTCATAGACGCAGCTTTCGGTTAGCTTGTTAAGTTGGATATTCAAGACTGCAATTCTTTCTCGTCTGTTACCCAAGTAAGCCAGAATGTCTATTTGTCAACCTACAAGTCAGATGATGAGGTTGAAGGAAAGAGGAGAAAAGTTGATTGAACTCGCTGTCGCTGACAGCGACAATTGGCTCAGAGGTGGTAAAAAAGTAATGTTGAAGAAAGTTGCAGCATTAGTGTAAATTGAGAGAAGCCAGACAAGAAAATCTATGTAAAAGGCGAAAACTTCTAAATCTGAACATATTTCAATTTCAAAAGGCACAATCTGCAAGTTTTGATCTGGTAAACTTTTACACGAAAAATATTTTTAAAAGAACCACCTCAATTCTTAACTTATGTACGCGAAACATGTTTTATCGCGTCACACATCATTCCCCTGCAATTACAGCTGAAATCCACAATCACAATCCGATTGATAGTATTTTGGAATGAGGTAGGCACAGCAGGCAGACAAAGCAGCGTTATTATGCGTGTGCTTTAGTATGGGTTGGGTTTGGGTACACTTTGTAGCTTTTCGTTGCTTCGTATGGGATAGGGGCATAACTTGAAGCTAAGACTATTTTTAGTTTTGTTTCATGTCTTCCATGACTTGCTCGAGGGGTTTGTGAAAATACTCTGACCAAAATTAGATTAAGAGGTAAACGGACCAAAGGGACGGCGTACTTTTTTCATACACTCACGTCTCACTTTTTCGTCCTCCTTTGCACTGGAAAAATTCCTTTTCTGCATTTTAGCTCATGCATGCATACATCCAATTTTCCCTTTTCCTTCTCTTATATCTTAGGAATAAATTCTGGGAGATTTACTCTGTCTAAAAGTGCAATGCATTATGGGAATGTCTCGTGAGAGCATTAAATGTAACTTAATGTGGCTAAAGCACTATCTCGCCGTTGACTTCATTAAATATTAAATAAACGTATACTATTTTCTGATATGACTATATGACCTATAGGTGCAGACTCAGACTTTTAGAAAAGCAAATAGTGCACAGGCGTAAAAAAAATATTGCCATTATTGCAGCAAGTAAAGTGAACAATAAATGCTTTGAATTCGAATTTGTAACTAAATTGTGTCTACTCTTCTGCCGTGCCATTAGCTTCTGCTGTAAATTGCATTCATTGTCACATTCGTTTGCGTCTGTTTGTAACCTCCTTTAGTGCTTTGAATTTTGGAGTTGTAGGCATAGCAGACTCAGTTGTCAGTGTGAGTATACAAAAGTAAAAACGTAAAATTGCTGCTAAAGCTGCATTATCTGATGATTAGTAGTATGAACCAAGTATATTTTGCTGAGAGAGTTGAGAGTTGTGATGGCATAATAGTATTTAGTATTACACAATGCGGCGCAAATCTGATCCGTTTTGAGTAGTTTCTCTAGCCTGCTGAATTTACATGTGTATGGACCATTACACGTTGTAATTATAATAGCGCATTATATCAACAGACAAGTTTTGGGGTGATGGTGATGCGATAATAATTTGGCGCAAACAACACACTGTTCGGCAATTGTGTGCTCAGTTGCTCAGTACATAATGGGATAATAGAGAATATAAATGCTACACTTCACAAATTCCTCCATATGCATTCTGTATAATACATCCTACAAAGCAGTATAAATAAAGTGTGTTAAGGTAAGTTGCCTGAAAATGATCTCTAAAAAATTAAACGCTCCTTTTGCTTCAAGTGAAAACTGTCACCAGAAAGGAGGATAAGCACACAAACCCAAAGCATATAACATTTTTAAAATTACCAGCATCACTCTCCCCTTTGTTGCGCCATTTGTACCACATAATTTTACCAAGAACTGACAGGAATTCATAATTGAGCACTCAATTTGCAATCAAATAGGTTGACAAATGTGCACCTGAAAAAAATTCTTT
>JAHZND010005519.1:0-13598 GCA_027744115.1 Acrocyrtus sp. NNG-2020
TTCTTTCGTTGATTTATAAGTTTAAGTGTAAATAGTAGATTAAGTTATAAGGAAATATTTGAATAATTAATATAAGGAATTGCGCGTGCTCACAGACTAGCCCTCTTTAGTTCAAAATAGTTCTTTCAATGAAAATACCGATATACTTAATTTCCCTTATTCCCTTTCTTTACTTTATTCCCTATCGACTCTGAGACTTTCTTGTGATACGGGGCACAGGAGGTCTTAGGGTGCGATAGTACGGACTACTTGTACAATTTCAAACTACATTATTAGCTTATTGTTAGTATGTAGTTTCCGTCTATAGTCATTTCATATGAGATGTTCATAAATTAGTTATTCTCTATTTGGTTCTATGTTGATTATATTTTCATTTTAGCCTATTTATGTTACCTCTGAACTTCGTCAGCTTATTATGCTAAATTATGATTTACTACTCTCTAAGATGGTGTCAAAAGTTGTCAAATAATTTTTATCACAAATTATCACAAAAACATTTAGGTGTAAGCTCCTGTCACATGTTTACATATTTTATACTGCCATACATTTCAATCTAAGAGCTTTTATGTCAAATACCTTAAATTTTTCAAGTACCACTTTAACTAGTTTTCCTAATCTGATGATATGGGTGGTCCAAATGGCCTTGGTTTTACCTCTTTATGCTCGTAACAGTAATATTTGGTTGGTCTGCTGACTGCTGGTCTGGGTAGCTCCGTGTTTGGCTAAGCCAACTGAACAGTGCAGATATCAAGGTTGGAGACAGTATTTTATCTCTGTATTGACAGTAAATGTTGTTAAGGAAACGTAATCCAGATGTAATAAATATTTAAGGTTTATTCCTTTGTTGTCACTACTACAAGCAGTAAACTTTTGTACAATCAGAAAACCACAACAAAGTAAAACATCTTTTATGTTCCCTTCTTAGGATGCTTAACAACCAGCTACTTGCTTTGAGATAGTGATATTTATTTAAGAAATTAGGTTTACAACTAAAATATGTGGCTTTAATTATTTATTTCAATTGCTTACAGAAGACGAGACAGCTAGCGTTTTTAACCTCCGCATATGAAGTTACCACATTTAGATCTGGATTAGAACTGCGTGTTTCCCACTGTAAAAAGCCTTTAAATTTCCTTATGTCAACTTGGTAATTGTAGAAGTAAGCACACAATAAGGAACGTACAACGTTGTAAGTTACATAATTATATTCGAATACATTGTTTTTACATAGTTTACCCTTCTTTTCTTAGTGTAATCCAACAATCCATAGTTTCAATCCAGATCTGAATGTAGGTGGGTATGTGCTTGAAATCAAATCACTTTAAGTATTCATTTACCAATATAGTCAATGATTTTTGGATATAAATAGCAAAATTATGATTAGAGAAAGTTTTTGGATGCCATTTGGGTTGAGAGCTCTCAAACGATCCCAAAAACTAGTTACGGGTTGTAGATTATGGGCTTCGCTTGCTGTCAAAATTAAATCCAGAGTTAATACATTTAAAAATTTAGATAAAAGTGTGGACTCCCGGCATAAATATCCCTATACATATTTCTACATATATAAATGTACACTATATTATGTCATCTTCAATTTTTATGTTCAATTCTGAGGTACATATGGTTATGCTGCTCGGTACTTATCTATACTACAGTCAATCCAGAGCTGAACCGATTTTTTTAAACCATCGGTTTAAACTATCGTAGTTTCTTTACTCCCGAATTAATCATTGTAAAAACTTATTTAAAAAATGGTAGTAAACACTTGGCAAATTCAGTGTGTGCTATCGGCTAGGTATGAAAGTCAATCGGTTAGCAGTGGCAGAGTCGAGAAGTCGAATGAGTGATAAAAGCTTCATGGTAACAAATAGGAAAAATGTACGTAAATCGGTCCAGCTCTGAACTGACTGTACATACGTATCTTCAGTGATTTATTAACATTAAAAGTAAACCCATATTACATTCGTAATCTATTATTATACTGAATCATTTATTGCAACCACTGAAACTCTCAAGTCAAATGGCTTTCAACAACCTTCTCTCGCTTGTTAAGAAGACTTGGTGCGCATGCAACAGGATTTTCTTTACGTAAGCTTTTCATAGTGGGGCTTTACCATGAAATCAGCTTAAGTTTCAAATGGAAACCTTTATACACTTACGTCTTTAAACTACTAGCCTGCCTAGTCTGTTGGTTGTAATATTAAAGCGGATTCAAATTACACTTTCACTACAGAATATCTGTATAACACCCAAAATACCAAAAAGTATTTAAGCATCTCACTTGTTTATATTACATTATTGTTCTCATTTTGTAGAGTTCACCTAGGAGGGTGGCCGTTCCCGTATTGGTAAAAGATGGCAAACCTTGTGGGAACTCAAATGGAGATGGAAATAGTACCTCTGGTGGGAGCGCTTCAAGTGGTTCTGCTGTAAGTAATGTTGGAAATTCTGCATCACCGAACTCACAATCCTCCCTTGGCATGCCGCCCAATTGTTCACAGGTCAGAGTATAAGATAATTTTAGTTTAGATAATTCATCGAATGAGCGTTTTGTTTTATAAATACGAAATTTCTTCAGTATTTACATTTAATTAGAACTTTTGAGGGAACCTTTGTTCATAAATTTAATTCCAATATTAAAATAAAATTGTTACAGAGTGGTTCAATGGTCTCATTCTATCATCAAACAACCTCCTCATGCACCGGAAGTGGCTCATTTGGCGGGTCTAGCTCATTGGCTGCTCTTGGAGGATACCAGAGGCATTCTTTAACACCTACATTAGGGATGGCCTCTCATACTCTACCGCATCACCAGCAACAACAACATCATCAACAACAAGCTGGGCTCATGTGTGCAACAACTTACCTCCCACCACTGCAGTCACGAGCTTGGTAATGGACAAAACACCGAAAATCAAACTATGTAGAGATTTATAAGGTACTTTATTTGCTAATTATTTGATGCCATATGGTTCATAAAATGTTTGTACTGTATATATTAAGTGATTATTATGTTAAAGGGTATCAGTCTGTGCCCAGTTCTCACATTACCCCATATGTATATTCAATCATAAGCATTTCGCCATTTATACATTTTAAGATTTTAAATATTAAAGCAGTAAAATAAATGACGTTATTAGTGAGGTCATCTTGATAGAAAAAACTACAAAAAACCGAATTTAGAAGTTAGCCCAAAAAGCAAAATTAGCCTACAAAACCCATCTAGAAATTTTAGCTGTTACCATTCTGTATTGCTGAATTCCTACCTTCTCTACGTTTTCGGAACGACTTTTGCCATGACTCTGTTTTCATGCCATCATGCTATGATAGTTTAGCAAAATCTAAATCTTAAATTTTGAATTCTTGAATGGAGTTAAGTCAGATGTTAGTTGCAATTCATTTAGATATTTAGATATAGAATAAAATGACTTTGACTATTACCCTCTATTAAATATAGAAATTTATTTTCTTTCCTTATCATCAAAACAATATTACACGTAAATATGACAAATGCATGCGACGACGACGACGACGGTCATACAAGCTACCAATTTCCCCACTTGAACTTTGCCGTCGATGAAAATGCTCGTGCTGTGTTCATTCATTCAATCGATCGATAGTTTCGCTTGAGTTTTCAACTGGGTGGTGAGAAAAGTAGAAAACTCTGTTTGCTTTGTAGACTGATTATGTAATATTGACTTACAACTTGAGGAATAGACAAAGACGAGATGATATAATGATGCGTTTGACTGTGTTGGATCACCATGAAAAAATCAATTTATATTCCCTCTCTTACGCCATTTGTTTATTGGACGACGGGCACGCGTGGCCAAATATTATAAGCGTGTACTTCAGTAATATTTAGCTTGTGCGAGGAACTTCTGTTCCAGTAAAAATCTTGACAAAGAATTCCACACGCGCACGTAAGCTTAAATTAATAGAATGCAGCGCAGCCAAAAGGAATAAATCAGATGGCGTGTGGTAAAAAAGTGGTGTTATTAGTAAACTGATTAATATACAAAGTCAAGTATACTACGAAATTTCCGTATATAGATTCAATTATTTTATCAAATGTTTTGTAGTGTAGAATTGGGGGGCTTATTACATCTTTTGTTTAGATTTAATTATAAAAATGGCGATCTTACTGTAGCTGTGCAGAGAGTTCATTATCCATTCTGATCTAGACTTCAAAATATAAATCTGCAATGTATTCTACTCAAAGCCCAAGTATCCATGGAACTTCTTTGTCATTACAAAACAGTTAGTACCTAGTTTGCTTGATCTTCATAACTGCGTAACGAGGGCTCTTACCCTTAAGCGTTATAACACAAAATTAACGACATATTTTGTCCCATTAAATAAATTCTTACATTTCATTCCAAATTGTAAATTAAAGGATGTGACAGTAAAACAACCCAAGGAAAAGTGGGGAAAATTTCTTTTTGTAGTTTGACATTGCGTCGACTTAATCAATTACCATTTCTCAACAATATTCTAATCTCTAATCTGCACGTTTTATTAGTCATTCTTTCCATGCACATTTTCTCAGTTTTAAAATGATTTCTTGATTTCGGGTCACGAAGTTGAAGTTCGAAGACTGCGAGAAAAAAAATTGTTGGGAATATTAAGGAGATCCAGCTTTTCCAACAGCAGCAAGTGTGCCCAACTACTGTTGTCTACACACTACCCTCCCTGTCTATCACCACTACTTCCAAGCACAGTTCGTACAAGAAGTGTTGCTCATGCAGCCTCTTTCACGACAGCTAAGTGCGCTCGCTACCGTGTACTAACTATATACATGCGACTGTCTCACCTTTCCCCGCTCTATAGTTGGAATATGCTCTCGTAACTTTTAACTCTAAAGCTAAATTACACTTCTGAAATTGGAGTGTACTGTAGTTTGCATTCTCCGTATATGCCTCTAGCCGTTTTAGCTATCTTACGGAGATAGCATACCGCCGGCTCGCCGCTTTCTCACGAGAGTGGCGGCATGAAAACAACGCATTTTATTTGTCTTTATTTGCCCCGCTGTAAACGGCGCTTGATGCGGAATATGCGATTTACAGTAGCTGCTTAATCGAAAACGATTTCAACTACAGTACATTTTTCTGTTGAAAAAGCTGAATCTCTTTGTTATACCAGCTCACGATAGGAATGTCTTGGCGCAATTACAACCACAGCTTCCTTTAGTACATGTTTTGTGTTTTTGTATACAAGAGCGCGACACAGCTAGTTCAGGAGAAGTGGCGCTTCTCCCACTCAAAAGCGTTGACTTTTTTTCATTCGGAGTGGGACGCAGCGCCAGTGGTGCATACACTAGTATAGTGGAGCGACGGATCAGCTGAGAACTAGCCGTGTCGCTGAAAAAGGCGAACGTGTTCGGCCGATTCTGAAGGAAGCTGTGGAACAACCCAACCAAGTTAAATTTAAGCAGGTGCATACACACGTCCTAAAGCGATTGCCGTTTTTCCAAGGAAGTAAAATTCATAGCCTTTTATGCAGAAATTAAACTTATATCAAAATGCAAACTACACTTTACTTTATATTCTATAGTTTAGGATACAGCACTGCTTTTATTATTTAATCAGGTTAGAATTGGTATAAAACATGGCACATAATTAGATAAACATAGGGTTCATAGTTACTGTTCCGACAAAATTCACATTCCGGCAGTCAGAACTCTGACAACTATTCTTTGGTGAATAAAAATTTGAGCAATCTTCATGTAACCAGTTTTAGGTTAAAATCAAATTTGTTTAAATCTTCAAGCCTGAAAGTCTAAGCCCCCAACATTTCTATCAGTTGTAATGTAATAAGATACCTACTTACGTAGACTACATATTACAATGTCTTTGAGCTCCTTACTTTTCCGATAGGAGGCTGATTTCAGCATGCTTAGGCAGACAGGTAGGTTTAATACCAACGGAGACTCGCAAGTAATTAGCTAATTGCGAATTGTGTGGTCTGAAAATGAGGATAAACCGTACTTTGATTTGATTTGACAACCGACGATGTACAACGGTAACAACCTGTAATAAAAGGCAGTTCTCCTTCCCCCTACCATACTCGGATTGCTCTGCAACCTAAACACATCCCATCAATCATATTACATGATGATGTAATGATTTATTTTCCTTTTTTAAGATGAGACACAACTCGCAAAGTGGCTGTTCACTAATATTTTTCCATTAATTATGCATTTTGAAATATCCATGGGTATTGTACCAGGCTATGTGTGGCTTAATGTGTCGAAATGAGACTTGTGTCGGAAAAGTAAGAGGGCAAATTTTTACATGCACATACGTATCATACTATAGAAGCTACTGTTGGTGGTGATTGGAATGCAAAGCCTTTTTGACGAGTTTTGAAGGTGCTAGTACCTTTACTCAATTCACAATGCAATTAAAAACGTGAGACACATGTGTTTTTCAAAATTCGATCTTCATATTCGGGCACATCAAAAAAGTTCATTTGTGGTGATTCATTTATCTAAATTATAGCCAAAAATGTATTGACCGTTTGAATGGGCATTGGAAGTTTCAAATTGGTGGAATTGGGGGAGGTTATAATTAAATGCAGGCTATAACCAATTATGGCTCGTAGGCAGGCAGGCAGGCTTTGAAACTCAAAATTCTCGTGCTGATAGAATCTAACTGTTTACTGTACAAATAGGTAAATACAAAATGAAAACAAACGCGGGCTACATTTAATGACATGCTGTATCTAGAGACAGGCTAAATTTAATATTCCTCCTGAAACACCGGCCATAATTAGAGGCAGGCTAAATTTAATGTTCCCCTTGAAACCCTGACTATAATCAGAGAAAGGCTATAAATACCAGGACTATGGTATGTAAAGATAAGGTATTCCTTGTATACACCCTCATTTGACGCATTTAATACTTCCACGTCTTTAACACTTGTCAAAAAGTCATTGCCACTTATTCACCTCAAGAATTAACTTTTATAATACTATTGCACAATAATATGCGTCACATGTAGGTATACTAGTATAGCTGCTGTTTAGTGGAAACATAATAATATTATAAAAACAATATATATACTATTAAACAACCTGATCAACACGGTAACTATGTAATTATACATTTGATTATTTCCACATAGTTACCAAATTGATGGGGTTGTTTTTCCGCAGAGCAATTCAATTGCAAAATATTATGGTGTTGAATAAAGAATTTTTATTACTTAGATATTATATTACTTGAATATTATAAGTTTTTGCTATTGCCAAGTTTTTAAGGTACCCATGGTAGTCAAAATACGTCAGAATAATATCAGAAAGAGCGTAAATGTACATAATTGTGAACCGAAAAATAATCCTGTAAAATCTATTAATTTTTAGTTAAGATACTGTTCAATTTGATACCACAAGCATACATTAAGTAACATTAAGTTAATTTATCTTTATTGAATTGTTTCGAGTATTAAATCAATGAACTTATACAGTACTAGT
Source organism: Acrocyrtus sp. NNG-2020 (assembly GCA_027744115.1). Taxonomy (NCBI): domain Eukaryota; kingdom Metazoa; phylum Arthropoda; class Collembola; order Entomobryomorpha; family Entomobryidae; genus Acrocyrtus; species Acrocyrtus sp. NNG-2020. The sequence goes on from JAHZND010005519.1 coordinate 7,474, forward strand.
AATCATTAATCTGCAAACTTTCTGGTGTACGAAAATAATCTGTGTTAATAAATAATTTTACAGGTAACCAAACCGTAAATCAGTACACGCTGTGGGAGCAAAGGTTCTGCTAGTACGTATTCTAGTTTATTTTCCATGGAACAAAACAGCAATTACTCTAAGGATTCTCTCTTTTCAATACGTATTCTGTGTATTCCTTAATGGATACTTTTTTTCGAAGATTAGTCACATAGAACTAATGTGAAAAGCTACAAAATACTTATACTTAAAATCTTATTAAATTTTTTTGACATTGCATTCAAGTGGGTTCTGGAAAACCGTTATATTCCCATGAATGATAAGTACCATTCAATTCAAGATTACGCAATACTGGTCTCAGTTCCTGACTGGATCATTCCAAGACGTCATTTCTAGTTTCTCATCAGTTCAATAATCTGTGTGCAATTGTATACCTCAAAATCAAATTATTCCCGTTCAGTCTCCCTATTGATTTTCTTCACCACCTCACGAAAATATTTGTACAGTAAATGAAGTATACATGAGTGAATTTTATTATAGAATGCATTTTATTATCATCACAACCAGTTTTCACATATATTGTCATTGTTTTCCCTGAATGCACAACAGCCCTACTCTTCCCTGCAGAGCAAAACTAAATTGTGAGTAAATTCACTGCAACGAAAAATTAAATAATATCCGCATCATGAACCCCAAATAATCACAAACCTTTTCACTCTGCCTGGCCCCAGCCAGGAAATTTTGTCCCACGACAAAATCATCCCATAACTACAACTGCATATTGTACAACAAAATGGGATAAGGACAAATTCCAATTTCGTAAGTTACCAAAGAAAATCGCTTCACATTTTATCAAAAGCAGATATACCTACTTGCATATTATTTAATACCCATCATGGAATCAAAACTGATTTTAACGATAATTTGAAGAAGTCTGCATAAATTTTGCAATAATGCCTTTATGATTTAGTTCATATTTCTATTTTTCTCAGTTTGATAAGAAAACCTACGCAGGTATAACGGTTTTGGTCAGAATATGAATATACGCTAGCCAAACAATGTACGCCTCAAAATCGATTTGGCAATTGACATTGATGCTTCAGAATATCCAAACCTCAAAATATAAAAATATAATAATTGATAGTCAGTCAACTTAATTGTAAATAATAGAAGCAAAATGATTTACATGCTATTAGTGTAATATAAGAGCTATTAGAAACAATTCAGAAACCTTGCATAAACCCTAACTTAACAACACTTTATCCCTTAACGATAAAACGTCCTAGACCGCTTTTTAATCTTTTATTATACTCTGCAAAATCACGGAAAGCTATTGATACTTTGTTAAAATGACGGCATTTTCGATAGTCACGGGCACGGGTGCAAAAGCCCTTTTATGCAAGTAAGTAGTAGTTTGGACCGGTAACCGCTGCTACATGCTATAGAGCAACGCTCTGTATAAAACAACATCGTTTCCTTAACAATATTCAAAAGGAAGTTCCTAAAACTGCATTTAGCCGCACATTCTCATAATTCTCACAGCGCAAATCACAGAAAGCGGACTACATTAAAAGGACGCAGCGTCCAAACTCCTAGGTTACCGGTGGTATATTCACTGAATCTTTTTGACTAACTGATTTTTTCATCAAAACTTTTTCATAGATGTCGGATTTCATCGAAAAACATTTCACAAAATACAAGAATTGTGCAAATATTCATTTGTACTTTTTGGACTTAAAACAGTTTATAGAAACCATAACTTTACATGGCTCTACAGAAGTTTCTATTTGCACTTCCCCACTAATTGTGTGCCTTGTAGATTTTATAACACGTGGTAATTGCGAAATCTTTGCAATACTGGAGCTCTATCTAGTGTTTTGACTAAATCGTTCTCAAATTTCTAAGTCATTTAGGGAGTATTAAGAATTTCCAAGACCATTGCAATGGCATTGTGGTAGTTTATGCGCTTTACATTTGGTTGGTGCCTATGACCATATGTTCGTTAACCCGAAGTGACGAGAACTTTCCCATTGTTTCATTAAAATCGTATAAGATTATTTCTGATAGACACCAGTTTCGTCTGCCACAGCAGTAGCAATAGGTAGCTGGTGAAGGGCAGTTCTGTAATAGGTGTATCCCTCGGAATGGTACCAATTTCCCACGATTTGTCTCACTAAACATCACACTCTAAGCAGAACCCATTTTAATGCTTATATGAACAAATGAATTGAAATGACAGCAGTAGTCCAAAAAGCTAATCCTCAAGGATTATCATGTAAAGAAATGTAATTGACCAGTACCATCACTGGATTTCATCTTAAAAGCTGTGTGCAAAGTATAAAGTCAGATTTTATAGACAAATTTTTAAAAGTTTTTTAAGTTTTTAAAGTTTCAAAATAGTTTTTTATGTTTTTAGTTTTTAATGAAAATGTAAATTTTAATGAAATGATGTGGTGAAAAGGTCAAAAATAGATATTTACCTCACACGATTGCGGCGGGCCAAGCTTTAGGCATTTTTAAGAACTGTATTTTATAATATTTAATTTTTATAAGCATAGTTAGCTAGTAACCTACTATGCTTATAATTTTATGGTTTTTGCATTATTTCAGACAAACAAACGCTGATTATTTGGAGATTATTTTTTACATACTAATGCCGAATGTCACTCGCAATAGTCGCAATCGTGTGGATTTTAAACATTTAGATATCCCGGAGATATAAACGATAGTTTGTAAGCCTAAATTTTAAACTAGCCGAATAAATCTTAGCTTGCAACAACAATCATGCTACACAATGGGATGGCCATCTCGTAGACTCTACATAGGTACATATCTATCTCTATAAAATAGAGTTTTCCGTACCATTGCAAGATAGGACAAAATCATTACAAGATAGGACGTTATTCTTTCTGTGTGTTCTTCTGTCTTATTTATTTGCCTTTCTTTATTTAATGTTTACCCTCACAATAATGTGTACTGTCAAGTGACTGTATACTGTCACTGGATAAGGGTAGAAAAGAGAGAGCCGGAAAATGAAGTGGCTGCCACGGAATTTGCATAGTTCCTACCTTTCGAGCTTAATGTATGAAAATTGTATAATTTATGCAACATCACACTTCGTCAATCTTAAGGTTGCTCATTGTAAACAATTCCTATAATTATGCACTGCATATGAATTATTTAAAAATTGTTCAAACGAAACATAACGAGGCTGCATAAATCATACAACTTCCAAATAATCATTTAACCAGAAAGATACGAAATATGTAAAATAGGTGCAGTGGCACTGCCACTGTGGCAGTCACTTCACTCTTTCACTTATTTCTTTCATAGAACATTAATCGAATCAGCTATATTACTTATGGATATTACCAATTCTCATTGCATTGCAATGTTTCGACAGCTCAATGTCGGAAATAATTCTCCCAAGGAAAAATTTCCGAGGGTTATGGGCGATGACGATCATTAATTGCAACTAATCTCATACTAATCATTTATTAAAGCACATTCAAACCGTGAATTGCAATTCACAGTTTGAATGTGCTTTAATTTAGTTCTCCGCCTGCATCAATTAATTGATTTGTCTACGTTCTAGCAGGCGGAGAAGTCTTCACCGCCATAACAGGTTGCTAGTATTGATATAAGCTTCATCAGTTCCATAAACCAAAAGTGTTTATGAAATCTACTCTAGCTTAGCTTGGTGGTGGTAGGAAACGCATCAAAGCGTGCACCCCAGTGAAAGGATTTAGAAAAAAGCCAAAGCCAAAATGCAAAGAAAGGAGGAAAAATATTTTCGGAAAGTGGTATTAGTGGTGGAGTAACTTTTGGGACTTTTGGTTTGTCCAGAAAGTAACATGGAGAAACAGTGGTATATTTTACTTGATGTGAGTTGATCATGACTATTCTTTATTATGGGAAGCCTTAACTCGTTCCTTTCCCTCATTTCGTTTATTATATACGCATGGGCGAGATCGGGGTGTTTTGGACAGATGAACGGCAATGCCAGCTCTTGTGTGCTCACTGATGCAGTAAATTATTCCGCTCTACCTTGTAGCGTCATAACATTGTAAAAGTGAGCTTTCTTTTTATCGTAGTCATGTAATGTTAATACATCAATTTCCAAAAATGTCGCATCTTCATATTGTGAAGTTACTGAGTGGCGATAGCACCTAATGCTGAAATGTATGATTTCGTAAAATAAGCGTACAACGGACATGTCGTTGACAGTGCAAACGCAAAGGGTGAGCCGGACAAGCGTGCCCAAATATTTATTTATAGAAAACAAAATCGGGTGTTGGGTTGAAAGCGTGTGGTTGACAGTAAGAATAACAGAAGGTATTGTTAACTGAATTCATTAACTGCTGGAGTTTGTGTCACTGGCACGATGGATTTGGTCATGATGATGATCGTCTACGTATTTTATTTTATTTCAAAACTTTCTGCTTTTTGGCAAATGGCAAAAGTTGTGTGTGTATGACAAAAATTGTGTCGATTACTTTACTCACAAGGAGAGTTACCCAATGGGAACGCCAGAATCTGCCCCCGCGGTATCGATATATTTGTAATCGACACTCAGGATTTCGAATATCTGGGTAGCTGCCTTGAATGGTCTCCACGAAGGGAGCTATTGGAAGCCGAAACATATTTTCGATCCTAAGTGTATATATGACCTATTTCATATACCAAACAATTATATCATTCCATAGATTATCAAAAGGTGATTCGAATGAAACCATGTTCGCCATTTTACTCCAAAAAATGCAGTAGATACAGCCGGAAATGTACAACGCTACATATAACCATGGCAATTAATTTGATCTAAAGTAAACCTAAATACTGAAAAGGGAACATACCTACTCAAAGCGTATAAGATCACTTATGTCCGTCTGTCTGTCTGTGTGTCTGTGCTCATTCTAGCTCCAAAACGGATGTACCGATTGGTTTCAAATTTGGTATATCCCCTCTAGGGGTCATGGGTAACCAAATGCCCTATTTTGGGCAAATATGACCCAAGGGGGACGACCCAAGGGGGTCATGAAATTTAGGCATAATGTATTTTAAAAGGGTGAATCCTTGAATTTTCATTTCTGAGATTCGGGTTGTGTCGGTAGGTGTGTTTAGTGTTTCTATGTTTTGGACATGAAGAATCCGAATTTGACATCTAAATCTAAATTTGAAATATTGTGTCACCGGTAATGACCGTTAAAACTAAAATGCCCGTGAGCGCCACCTACACGTTGCTAATACAACAACTTGTATGAAAAGGTTAGGCATATAAAGCAACTGACATGGTGAACAATGCCAATAAATTCCGGCAGATGTCTCTTTTTTTACCAATGGTGGTGGATAAATAGTTACTTAGTACCATATGACCAGATGAAAGAGAAAAAGGTTCAGCCTCAATATGGATTTGCATAGCCTCTATGCTCCCCACCTTGGCCAATAATACAATAATCTATGCAAATTGTATTTAACTAAGCTGATCGTCACACTTAATTAATCAAATTATTTTTGTTAAGTAGCCTATAAAATTGGGCATGTCCGTCTGTCTGTCTTTTTGTCCGTCCGTTTGCGTCATATACAACACTAGGGATCGAAAATACATGTTTCGGCTTCCAATAGCGCCCTTCGTGGGGGCCATTCAAGGCAGCTACTCAGATATTCGGATTCCGAAGCCTAGATTACCTATATTTCGAGGCAGATAGGAGCGTTCCCGTTGGGTAACTCTCCTTGTCAGTAAGGTAATCGACACACATTCAATTCAGTGGTAAAGCTCAATATCAGAATTTGTAAATAATACTTTAATAATGCCTTGTAATTAAATGCTTGCATTTTTGAAAGACTTACAAGTAAAGTTATCCAACGAGAACGCTCCGATCTGCCCACAAGTAATCAAAATTCCAAAGCACAGTTGGGAATTCTAGGTCGATTTGAGAATACAAGAGTGCAGTTGAGTATTTTAGCTTGATTTGTTGAGAATCCAGGAGTACAGTTGGATATTTTAGCTTGATTTGTTGAGAATCCAGAAGTACAGATGGATATTTTAGCTTGATTTGTTGAGAATCCAGGAGTACAGATTGATATTTTAGCTCGATTCGAGAATCCAA
>JAHZND010005520.1:0-16663 GCA_027744115.1 Acrocyrtus sp. NNG-2020
AGTGTTGTTGTTTTAAATCTATAAGGGGTCCTACTTATCGAGTGATAAAAGATTTCTGTACCCTAAATGGAAAATGTACGTGCGGGATAGAGTATAAATTAGTCGGAATGAAGACACCCAGGGAAGCAATCGATTACTCAATGCAAGGAGTCTCAAAAGGAAAGTTTAAATTAGTTCAAGAAAAGTTTACCGGTCGACCAATGCGAGGCAAACGTGTACGGAATGCAATGGCAGAGTCACTTCGAAGTACCTCTGCAGCAAAAGTATTTTTCAAAAACAACGATAATACGAGCGGAATGAATTTGATTCATGGCAATCTCATGCAGCCAAGCCAACCAAGCCTTCGAAAGGTTAAAAGTGAAGATAAACTTAAAACTCGCACTTCAATCAACCCCGCCGATGACCTCAGAAACCTTCAAGATGAATTCCGTGAAGCCCTTAACCAAAACAGTAATTTACCTGGCTTTATTCACAGCATTATCGCCGATGAAGATCTTACAGCATACCTTTACGACAGATGTGCTCTTGAACTACATTTTGAACTCATGAAAAAGAGAGGAATCACAGTCTACATTGACGCCACGGGAAGCATGGTTAGAAAGTATAAGGAAAAACAAGTTCTTTCCTTCCTTCTTGTTGGCGAAGCTCCAAATAAAGTGACCTATCTTATTGCGGAAGTTGTCACAACCATTAGAACTCAATAGTCACCAAAAATGTTCATAACGCACCTAAAGGACATTATTGCAGATAAGATAGGAAGCCGCCGTAACACCGCATTTTGTAATATAGCAGTCTGTGATTTTTCAATCCCTTTAATATTTGCCCTCGTAAGAAGTTTATGCGAAATGAAGGTAGAGGATTATTTTCGTCATGCCTGGAAAATTTTCACTGGCATCCCATACCACGGAACCAGACCATTTATTTTTATTTGCTCTGCTCATCTCATTAAGGCTTTCTCAAGGAATCTGAAAGTAAAACTTCCTAAGCAGAAGTGGTTCATCGCTAATGCCGCTTTGCATGCTTTAGCGCGAATGGTGGAAATCGTTGATGAAAAAGATTTTAAAGAAATGTTAAGCCGGATTATTCGAACATTTGGTTCTCGTAAGCTTCCGCAAAAAGAAATTAAAAGCAACATCCACTGTTTTCATGATAAGCAGCCGAATCTAATCGAACTCACAGAATCTGATGATGGAGAAGAAGATCCACTTGACATCCCTCCAGAGCATGAACTTTTGCGGGATCATTCTCCGTTTTACGTTGAGTTCTGTAGACTTAGAGAAGATTGTTTTAAAGCAAAACTAGGTCGAAAAGCCACAAAAAATACTAACAAGTATTATTGCCCTGCCGTGGTGGATCTACTGCAACAAACTTACATGCCGTATTACCCGTTCTGGTCTCGTTTTATGGTCGCAAAAACTACGGATCCCACATTTTTACGAGCAACAAATTCAGCAGTTGAATCCCAATTTAATATAAAGAAAACCCACATTAACAACTCCAGAAATGATTACCTTTCAAGTTATGTCAGAGTAACAAAAGAATACTTCTGTGGCAAAAACAAGACAGCAGTGCTGGACATGTTTCGGAAGAATTTGCAGAAACTTCCTCCACAAAAAAAAATCGCCTAAAACGGAAAAAGAGAATTGGCAAAAAAGAGGCAAAAGATCTGGGAAAAGTGTGTATTTCTCTACTAAGCCATTTTTTAGTGATTCAGAAAAGTGGTTACGTCTTGCAAGAAATGGTTCTTCTGTTGAATATTCTTGTTCAAATATGAGGAATTTTTTCACGAAGGGAAACCGTAATTAGGGTAATTCAGAGTTAGTGTTTGAAGTTACCTAGTTTTGAGCAAAAGTCGATGCAAATAGCAGTTTAGCAAATATTTCTATTTTAAATTCCCTAATTTATATGAATATTTTTTACTTTATGCATTTTGTATTAGTTTATGTTAGTGCAGATATTGCCACTAAAATTACTTTATTTTTAAAATATAATAATCTTAAGACCACTTAAAGATTTAGACATGCGATTAATTGATCGTAATCGCCAAATAAAAAAATATATAGGTCCATTATTTGGCAATTTCACCGGGTATCTTTGTTGAGCACAAGAGAACTGAAGTGAATTTATTGACCTTTGCAATAAAAGTGTAGCAATTTTAATCTGTCCGCATTAAAACATAGGTACAAGTAAAAAGATTTTGAAAATGGTCAGCATGTAATTTTAATATTTTTATTAAAGCAAGTTGTTTTGAGTTAATTCCACTCTATGAACAAATATTGTGGGGAATGATTTACAAATAAGACAAAAATTAAAATTAGTTTAAGTTACATGTCACTTATGGTAATTTAAATTGTAATAAATTTATGGTGCATTAAAACCTGCTAATTGTTTGTCGTTTTTTTCATTTTTTATATTTTGTCTCTACATTATAAACATTTAGATTGTAAGGTGTTTGAAAAAGCATTCACTTAAAACATTTTTAAGACATTCAAACATTTTGATTTCGTTGTACATTTTGAAGCTAAATTTTTTAAGAGGATAAGACCAGTAACATTAGTGTAAACAGTGGATAAATGAATGTGTAGAATATTTACGGGTTAATTAACAAAACTGCATTGGTTACATTTGTCATTACCAACGCCAGGTAATTTGCAGGGAGCTGCTCATTTAGGTCAAACTGAGGACCCACTTTAATTGGAAGTCTCATCTGAGCTTTCCACTTAGCCGCAATGTATGATTGAGCGCGACGGCTTCTGTTATATGTATAAATCTGGTGTCTCTTGCTCCTCACAAAGGTTTCACTGGCAGATCCAAACTTGGCGAAAAATGGAAGTAGAAGAACTACAATTAGCAGATCTATTAGAGCAAGCACAGCGCACAGAGCTCTTACCAAAACTGGCACAAATTTTCCGCATTTGAGGACAATCCAAATGTCGAAGGTGATGAAAGCTTGGAGAGCGAGCAATACGACACCTGCGGAGTACGCGAGGAACGTTTCCATCTTGTTGTACATGAGTCTAAGTCTGCGGTAGATTTTGGGTGTGACCAGTTCCGTTTCGGGGGTGGATGCCATCCTCTCCATCGTCTGGAGACAGCTTATAGTGTGCTGAGCGCCAAAGTTATACAGAGGAACATGTATACCCAAGATATTCGCGCGAACTCAACGGCGCCAATGAAGACGATGACGATACTGAAGCAAGACAAATATGTGGAGGTAATTACGCTCACACTGCGGTAATAAGGGAGTGGCAGAAATGGGTCGATAATGTGCTTAGTGAGATCAAGGTTGGCATAAACGGCTACGAATGGAAATGATGGGACGAAAAAGGAAATTGCTAAATCCAGAGCTATGAGGAGTACACCTGATAAATTTTTTTTCTGATGCTGACCCTACCAACTATAAAAAATTTGGAGGACGTAGTAGAGAGTGCTCAAGTTGAGATTTGTAGAAAAAAATGAGTAAAACAAATAGTCTTTGCTTACTTTTTAAACAAATAATGTGTGCTTACTTTTTCCATGCAGCTCCATCAACTGACTCAGCGTTGGGGGCCCCAACGCTGCACAACGTATTTTTGTGTGGGGGGGACAACTAAAAATGTTTAAAAACAGGTTAAATTTTCCTGCGGTTATTAACTATTTGCACCATAACTTAGCAGTAGTGCGGATAAAATTCAATTATTTTAATAAGACTAGATAAAAACTCGGTGGACAATTCAGAGCACGTAACAATAAGTAAATTAATTGAAAGTCAAATTCTTTGGTCTCATGTAATCCAGCGCATAACGACTTAAATCAAAAATCTGTCAATGAACCAAACAGGGAATCAAATAATATCTAGGTATGTAGTTTACATTTTACCAAATTGCGAGACACGATAGGCGTTTCTCGACACAAACTCTTGCATTATTGATTTAATTTTAAGATTGTCCACTAGCTCTTTGTATGTATGAAGAACACAAAGATAGTTAAGTCTTTTCTGAGACATCGTTGAACGTAAGTAAGTTTTAACTCTTCTTAGCGTTGAGAATGATCGCTCAGCAGTTGCCGTTGAAGAAGGAATCACCATAAGAAGTTCTAAGACAAGATTTATTTCAGAGAGAAGTGTGTGGACGTCTCCATGCAAACTTGTATAGGCTTCAAAGTATTCCTCCAAATTTGTGGGTCTGATATTCTTTGGGTTTGAGCGCAATATTAATAGCTGTGCTTTTAGTAGATTAGGATCAATGTCATATTTTTTCAAGAATGTAGTAGTGGTTGGAAGATCAATATAAGCTTCCTCAAGAAGAACTTTTTCAAAATTCGAAAATTCCTTAATGCCATTTTGATTGAAGCGGTGTCCTATTTCTTCTATTAGCAAATCAAGTGAGTCTTTGTATATTTTTTTGAAATGCTCTGAGATACTAGAAGTTTGAGGTGGCTCTGCAATAGTCCCCAAAAATCTTACGGGAACTCTTCTTTTTCGGGGCAGGGTGGGCGGATTTATCTGCCACGAGTCTGCTTTTGCACTTACTTCCGCTTCTAAACTTTCAAAGTAGATGTCGTCCAAAAGTTCTCTCAAAAGCCTAATCAGTATCTGTGCTGCTTCAATAGAGCCAGAAAGAGAAACAGTGGGTTTTTGTAGCATCACGGCTAGCCCTTCGCAAGGAAGAAATAGTCGATGTAGCGTAATTATGGCAAACAACGTCTCATACTCTTCAAAATTCTTCAGCAAACCAGATGCTTTGGCAGCACATTGGTCATTGGAACTGCTTAAATGTTCCAAGGTCTTTAAAACTGTAGGATAATTTTCAATTATTCTTCCTAGTGATTTTACGCGTACGCTCCATCTGGTTGGGCATAAAGCATTTAGATTAAGAACTTGGTCCTCTCCTAACTCTTGTCCAATTTCAGTATACATGCTCAGTCTAAAATAAATATAGAAGTAGAAGCACTATTGATACTGAAATGGTGTAACTTGTCATAAATACGCACTTATTTAGACTTGATATAGTAAATTGCACTAAGCGTTGACCTAAAAATTTGTACCTTTTTGCAGATCTACCAATTAACAGGGCCACGTCGTTCACATATTGAAGGGTATCCCGCATCAAAGGAATTTTTCTCACTGCATCTTGGAGGGCTAAATTAAGGCTGTGATTGAAACAGTGAATGTACGTAGCTCGAGGTTCAATTTCTGCAATTCGGGCCTGCACTCCTCGAAATTTCCCAGCCATGTTGGAGGCGCCATCATAGCATTGGCCCCGTAGTTTATCAATACTTAAATTAAATCTTTTGAGCACGTCTTGAATGGCATTTGCTATATGCTCCCCTGAAGTTTCGCTCATTTCATATAAACCACAGAAGTACTCCTTTGGCTGCAACTGCTTATTAACTACACGCACTGTTATACTTAATTGCTCTTTCGTCGACTCATCCGTGGTTTCATCCACAATTACACTAAAAAACTTGGAGAGGTGGATTTCATCAATAATCTGCCGGAGAACTGCTGAATACATTACTTCAAGGATTTCATTTCTAATTTCATGAGATGTGTAAGATTTTGGACGATGTAGCCATTGCGCTAGCTCTTGGGTATCGTCTTCTCTGAGGTGGAGCAACTCCATGAAGTTTCCAGTTTCATCGTCGTGACCTTGAATTGACAATCCTTGCTTAGCTAAGTACCTTAACGAGGTGCAGATGGCTTCAAGGCATTTCCTGTTTTTGCTTATTTGTGTAGTAGAGGCTTCATCTAAGGATTTTTCAATATTAGATTGTTTCGCGAGAATAATTTTGGCTACTACAGTTTGGTGTTGTTCAATTCCCTGGTGCTTTTTGAAGGCTTCAATGCCTTTCTTCCATTTTCGAAACCCGTTTTCTGTAAACGCTGGTTCAACCCGCAATGATGACGGAAACAACCCCTTTTTGACTCCTTGGATACAGGTATGGCAGAATACGGATTCCTTCTCAGGGACATAGTGCAACCATTTGAATTCGCCATACCACCTTAACTGAAAGTTAATGACCCTATTTGGGAGGTTTTGCGGCGCTGGAAGTTGATTTTCCGGCTGATATGGCTCAGGAGGTAAGTCTAAAAGGCACACTTTAGGCACCGCAATGTGTTCTGTAATTGATAAGCAATATGTTCTCTAATTCATTTATACATTGATATAAATATCAATCACGTAATAGCACTACCAAGATCTCTGAGAAAATTATGTTAGTTGCTTAAAAGTAATTAAAAATATTTGATTGAACTTACCTGAGTCCCCTGACGATGAAGAAATCGGTTTTAATACTTGTTTTGGTTCCACCGACGACTCCAATTTACTTTGGTCTCCATTCTGAGAGGCTTCACCTGAACTTTGCTTTTCCACCCGTTGTTGTAATTTCCAACCTTCTAAAGTTGATTGCGCAAACTTACGCTTCATAACTAGTCACAATGCAAAATATTGCATTTTCCGAAATAAGCTTGTCGGGGTTGCTCTAGCTAGCGCAGATTTCAAAGTCTGCTAGTACATAAGCGCTTTCTTTCTACATATAAAAGTTAACACTTAACTGTCAAGCACAAACTTCAAGCAAGAGCGGATGAACATCAGCAACACACAGAATATGTTTACAGAAACGCATGCTAGAATCAGCTGCGAAATGAAAAAGCAACCCATATAGCGAAGCATGATGATTGCTTATGCTCTTTGTTGCATGACGCGCTACCCGCTGTGCTTCTTCATGCATGAAAATGTTGGCATATTTTCAGGGGGGGATTTTGATACTTTTTCCCCACCATGAATTTATCTGGGGGGGATATGTCCCCACCATCCCCCCCGGTTGTGCAGCCTATGGTTGGGGCCACTAATGTGTTACCAACAAGAAGGAGTTAGTAAACGATGAAAAGAAATGATGCACAGGCAAAAAGCAGGAACATTATGACAGTGTTTACGATGTCCATTCCCGGGAAAATATTTAAACCAAAAATTTTCAGTAGGGAGATTAAGGCAGTAACGAACGGCATATAAATTCCAGCTAATCCGACTACGGTCAAGTAAAACGGCATGTATTTGAATTTGGTGAGCTTGTCCACTTCAAACTGGATTGGAAAGTGCTCTCCAATTTTGATTTTGAATGGGGTACGAAAGAAAAAGTAAATAAAATTGTGGAGGTGGCATGCCTCCTTTAGAATCGGACTGGTAATTACATTACTCTTTGAAATCTGCGCCATTATGAAGAATTTGTTAAACGTAGAGAAGAAGTCTCAGTTGTGCAGAGAAGACTATTACTGACTTATAATAATTCAGAGGTATTGCATACCCCAAATTTTTTGGTTGAATTTTTATAAATTCAAAAAAGTTATTATAAAATAAATCAATGTGCTTTAATATTTCAGAAAATTTAGCCGGATCCAATCCCGGGTATTAGGACTGACTTCAATTTAGGTTTACGACATAATAACATTTTTTTTAAATTTAGCCTCGTTTCAGTAGAGTAAAGCTTATGTAACTTATGATTGCCATAATAAATAGGTAATACATAATAAATAAGTTTAGGAAAGTAAAGTATGTTTTAGAAAATTATTTAGAACAACAAAGGATAGTTTTAGTCTTATTTCTACTTCTTCGGTAATCTATTTAACATGACAAAGGTGTGTCCAAAAGTTCATCATTTTATGTTATGTTGGTTGGCAGTGGTCATGTAACTTGGGAAAAATCAATAATTCATAAAATATATTTTATTATGGGTAGATAATGGATTTCTAATGAAATGCGAATAAAAGCAAAAAATTAGCAAAGTAATAAATAGCTGACTTAATTTTGTAAGCATTAAGCACATTATTTAGCTGATCTTTTTATGAATTTGATTAAAATTAAAAATGCAGTTTCACTTTTTCTTGTGTCTGACAGAGCTAACATATTTTCTAGATTTCTTCCTTGTACTCAACCTACCTATATTTTCCTAACAAGGTTTCCAAGAGTTCATTTTATTAGCGAAGTTGAGAGCACTCAGCTTCCAATGATATGCACTGCCAAGCTCAATTCGCACAGAGTTCCCTAAGCATTCTATGCTCCTAAGCTTCCGTATTTTTTCTAAAGAACGGAGGTAGAGCATGACATCCAGGTGTGTAGTTATCAATAAACGAGTATCCTAAAAAAATAAAATATATTTTTCAATGATAACTTTCCGCAGTTATTTCATATCGACTTAAATAAATCTTTTTCGTTTAACATTGTACCTTTGAAATTTGTCAGTGTGAAAAAGTTGACTGCCCCAAGCTGCCTTTGGAATCCTCCTGGAATATCTGCACAGACTTCCGCGGAAAGAAACAGAACAGCAACTGCAAAAACTATGAAAATGGAACTCTTCCAATATCTTAAACGTTTCGAAGGATGTTGCATTTTTGCAAGCTTTCGGATTTTCTGTTACTTCGAAGACCATTAAAACACAACTTTTGGCAAAGTACTGAGAAGCAGGCTTATATAAGTTGCTTTTATGGCTACATGCTGGCCCTGTTACTTCATTTTTCTTCAAAGGATCCGCTACGATGACGAGGCTTATCTAAAAAATACTTGTGGATTCCAAGTACTCATAAAATTGTAGCCGGTAATTGATCAACTCCCATTGATAAAATAAATCATAAATTTGCTTTCATTGATCAACATTCAACAATCACTGCCGCCCTTGTAATTTTAATGACTTCAATGACTTTCCTACATTTACTTGGAAATTGAGCTGGATTTAGTAAAGTTACTAGTCATATAAGTTTTCAATAATCTGTTATTGCCAAAATTAATTTATCGTGCCCAACTACAGAATGAATGGATTGCATGTGGAATTGATGTGAACTGTTTCAAGCTCAGATAGTCGCTTTGCTTGGAAAATGAAAGGCAATTGGATCTACAGCGTATCAGCGTATGAAAGATTACAAAACTGGACATTCATAAATTATTGCATCACTTTTTGATGACTTTATTATCAGACAATTCTTTGACATTTATAAAGCTACATGAACTATTTACTCTTGGCACATGATTTTATATATTTTTACTTATTTACTAATGAAAATGATTTTTTCATGGAGTTTCTTCACTTGCTCTTGGCAGCTTTGCAGAAATGTCAGCTAGAACATATGAGGAGACAGCCCACAACGCTGCATCAAGATCTAACTCGTCGCTATTTATCATCGAAATGGTGTCAGCTTCAGTATGATGATACCAGAAGTACTTGTCATCCTCCGTGTTCAGGCTTACTCCGGGGACTCCTTTTGCAATAAGTCTTGTAATATCCGATGATACGGAGTCGTACCTAGCATATTTGCTAGCGCCAATTCTTTCGGTTAATTTCAGTACCTCGTTTACTATACAGCCTGCTTCTTCCGTTCCCGCAAAGTCTAATCCTTTCGGCTTGAATGTTCCACTGTCTGACTCGAAGACGGCGCTGTAGTTAATTAGATCGGCTTCGTGCTGCCTCACAAACTCCGCGACGCCTTCAAGACCTGCTTCCTCAGATGTCCAGAGAATTACCTGGAGTGTTCTTTTCGGCTGGAAACCTAAGCTTTTAAGTGCTGCAAGGGCTACCAAGGAAATGATGACGCCACCCTAATTGCAAAAAAAAATATTTATTTAAGAATTTTCATAATTTTGATGCACTTATTTTTTAAGGTTTATTTTTTCGCAACTTACCCCATCATCCATTGCTCCTTGTCCAACATCCCAACTATCAATGTGTGCCGATACAGCGACCTTCTCAGTTGGCGCATCCTTCCCGACAATCTCTCCGATTACATTCCTAGAGACGGTATCTGGCATCATGTAGTCCAACATTTTCAGATTTACTCTAAGCCGATTTCCTTTCTCATGTAATCTGTAAAGATAGTCGGCGTCTTCACCGGTAATACAAGCCGCTGGAATTTGAGTGACATTTCTCCAGTAGTTGTGCCCTCCCTGATGACAAAATATTATAGTTAATTAACAACTTTAAAATTAAACTGTTACACAATTTAATTGACTGACAGATAAGGACAGATAATGGAAAGATAATTTACGGTATGCGGAGTATTGAGAGAAAACGGAGCCACGCTCTGGATAAGTGCTCCTACGGCTCCGTACTGGGCGGCGTATGATGCGCCGTTTGCTCTGTACGTGTTGGTCGCTCCGTAGCTGCCGAGCCAACCTTGGTTGTAAATGACAATTTTTCCAGCCACCTATAATTAATCAATATATAGCTGATAAGCAAAAAAATGTGAATGAAAAATGTCCTGAGATAAGCAACATGAGTGTGATAAGCTTCTCCGTAATAAAATAAGGACAATGACTAAATATATCCCCAAAAACTATTTGAAATTGTGGTGGAACTTTACCTCATCCTTTCTCAAGTCTGGAAAGGCTCTTCCGTATCGGCTCGAGTAATTCAGCTTTCTCTTCTCCTCTAAAAATTCAATCATCCTTATATAAAACGAAAGTATTATTTATTTTAATGAGGAAATATTATGACATACCTGACCCATTGCGACACCGTGACCTGCTCTCCCCTCACATTTTCCAACCCAAAAAATTTCATCCTTTCTATCATGTAGTCAATTGAATCTTCTAGATTTTTAAATCCAGAAGTTCTCACAGGATACAAGTCGACAAGATCGTGCAATTCTTTATACGCCAAACCCTTAAAGGATCCGCTCACGATTAAGTCTATAATCTGATCAGCAATCGGTTGATAAGTTGCGATTTCCGCAGCAAGTGCCGGATCAACGAGATCCGGGCAGTTTTCGTCACTCGTTAAACGTGTAGAATGACGCTCTAAAGTTTCCCGGAATGAAATTGCATCTTCGCTTAAAAGCTCTCTTCCTCTGCTTACATCTGAGTTATCTTCCCAACCTAAATTCATTCCATTTGCGGGAGCAATCACACCCACAAAAAATGCTGTCAGAAATCTTGAAAATATTTTCATTTTGACTCTTGGAATTCGAAAAACTTGAACTGAATCAATTAAAGAAACTTCTTTCTACTCCGACTCTCCTGACAAAACTGATCGCAAGCTGTATAGTTAGCTAACTATTTTAAACTCATTTGTGAGCTTTCATTGCTCGTTGGACTTTACTTCACGACACGGCACTGTCGGTTAAATACAATGATAATTATTCACATATCTATGCATTGTTTTTTATTATGAAATCCAGTTGATTGATTGAACAAAGCAATGCGGGTATTGACGTCTGACGTCATTGGCAAATTCCCAGTCGGACTCTTTGAAAATTTCGTTTAATTTCATTGTTTAGTCTGTCTGGAATACTGGACATATGCTGAAATACCATGAAGTAGTTGCGTGAGAGTATATATCATGTGTATTATGTAAACATTAAATATTTGTTTTGTCGACTGTTTTAATATCGACAAAGTTTAACCATCACAGATACAATAATAATAGCTCAAAGTACACTTAAATTATTTTTGACAGGACAAAGAAAAACTGTTTTTATTCATGATTGAAGTGCTCTTTATATAACAGAATTATTTTGTATTTGAATCAATAAGGAAGGCGTAAATATGTGAATTGAAGTTTGGAATAAGTAAGCGGAATTACTTAGCTAATTTAATAATTTTTTTGCTTTATTCTGAGTAAAAATGCAATTTGAGTAGTATCCTGCATCTGGAAAAGATTAAGGGCAACTTCCTTCTAGCTTTTTTTCCGCAAGTGTCTGTTTACTTTTTTCTAGCATTGTTTCCAGGAGCTCATTTTATTTGCAAAGTGGATATAACGCAGACTCCAGGCGGACAGAAAATTGCCGAAGTGAAATGAGTTTCCTGAACAGTTCATGCCTTCATAGCCGATAATACACTTCGAATTCAAGTTTACTGAGTCCGTATTTCTTCTAAAGTACGGAGGCAGAACATGGCATCCGGGTGTGTAGTTGTCACTGAACGATGATCCTAAAATGAGTAATAAAATAATATACAATTCAGTACAATTTTTTATCGCAATTTCACCATTTTATAGGTCCAATAGATTTCATTTAACTTTTATTTACCCTGGAAGTTCGCCTTCGTGAAAAAGCTGATTTGTCCAAACCGCCTATTATATTCTGGTGGATGGTCTCCGGAGACTTGTGTGGAAAAAATGAGACCAACAATAAAAATCAACATGGCAGAATCTTCCCAATTCCTTGAAAATTTCCGAAAATGTAGCATTTTTGCAAACTCTGAGATATCGCTCCACTCTAAAGACGAATTAAAACACAAATTTGGGGTAAGAAAATATGCACAGCAGCTTTATATAGTAGACTGTATGACTGCATGCCTGTGCTACTCCTTTAAATTTTCATAAATGGTCCAATACTTCGAAGAAGATTTGATAGAAATTCCTGGTACTCACCAAATTGTAGCAAGTAACTGATAATAAATCAATGACACTTGGAAATATCTCTGGTTTTTTAGTAATTAATTATCCTAAATATAAGATTACGAGCTAGAAATTATTATATCTGCTAGCCAGAACAGGTCTACATGACTTGAATGAATAAAACAAAATGAATGGATTGCTTTGTGGGATCGGAATGACCTCATTCAAGTTCAATGTAGATAATTACTTACTTGGAAAGCGAAAGATAATTATATCAAATATTATGCAATTTACAATGCCATCGATCTATAAAGTAATTCATAATTACGATCGATGACTCGTGACTGAATTCAAATTCAAGCTTTCTCTGACTTAAATTTATTTAATTATGAGTCGAGTTGATATTAATAACAACAAGACCTCTTCAGAGGCTGTCACGGGAATGCCTTCAGATGTATAATTGCCAGTGTTACTGGGCACCATGAGACAATAAATAAAATAAACGTAATGAATGAAGTTCAGAGCATTTTTTTTAATTTTCCAAAAAACAGGGGCAAAATGAGATTTTTTAAATGAGATGGCAAAAGGTGGAAATTAGTTTTTTAATGAATGAATTCATTCCAAGAATTTAGATTCTATATGCAGTAAAAATTAACTTAATTAAAAGTAGATCGCATCAAACAATTTTGAAAATATTTTTCATTTTTTATTATTATTTTCTATGAAACAAATCCGTACACATTATTGATTTTTAGCATTTAGGAAAGTAAAGTTTTTACAAACATTATAGATTACAAGAAAACAAATTTACTTCAGTTTTAAGTATTTTAACTTTTAATTCGAACTTTGTCATTGCCAAAATTGTATCAATTAATTACAACGCAGTCTCCACTTCGCCTCAGCGTATGCGTTGCCGCTCCCTTCCAGCACTGCACAATCCAAAAAATTGTTCATTCCACAGCGCCAGCTTTCCCAGCTGCGCCTAGCCTCGAATAAGTACATTTTCTTTAACGGGCTATAAATATAAATCTCAAATTGGTTATTTCCATTTCCCATTCCACCTGGAAATCTAATTTCCCAGAGAGCATCGCTTCCCCCAGGGACACGTCCCGGAAAAGAATAAAAGCCGAAGTCATTGTGATCCTTGAGGTACTCATTTCTCCCAACGTTATCAATTCTAAACCGAACTGTGGCTCCAGATGTTGGCGCCATGTATGGAGTGAGCCTCCACTTAAATGTTGTATCAGAAGTTGACAAGCTGTCGCCCACCATTATCTTCATTTTCCCCATGTAACTGTCCTCCTCGATGACTTTCATGTAATGGGAGCTCACCAAATTTTGGATGGAGCAGGTATTATGCCACAGAAGCTGCTGAATCGCCCCTGGGAGGAGTGCCTTGGCTGGGCCGTACTCCGTTTGAAGTCCACCAGTGTACCCTTCCTTCACTTTGTACGCCACTCTGAAAATAAGATTGACCCTATTCTGCGCCGGTGGCGACATCCTCATCCATGGTGCCATTTGCTCCAGCACCTGTGTAAATCCTGACGGCTTCGTTTTCGAATTGAGCCTCTCCACAAACTCGACTGCCTTCTGCTCATTAATCGGCCAAACTTGGAGGACCACCTTTTTCACCATCTCCCCCGCAATCTTAGGCGCAGCCTCGAAGTACCTAAATTTTTTTACTGCGTCCTCCACAGTTCCGTGCAGGAACTTGTACATAATATTCTCCAGTTTTTCTTCGTGCAGCAGTTGAGTTACATGCTCCAATCTATCAGTGACCTGCTTAAGCTTCGCCGTAAAATTCTGGACCATTTGGTTATACCTATCTTTAATCCCTTGGAGTTCCTGAGAGTGCTCCCGCATCAAATTCTGCAGCTTGTCAGTTAGCCGTTTATTCTCAGCTTGCAGTTCCTGCAGTTTTTCCGAGTCGGTGACCGTCTGAATGCCCACCCGATTCAAAGCAAGTGCCTCATTCGTGATGTCCACTAACTTCCTTTCGATGTCCTTTATATACTGCTGGCACGTGTCCGATGACCTTGGCGCCACCGTAGACGAACTCAGCCTAGCCGGTGGTAGCACCAGTGAAGAAATTGTGTTTGTTCTGGTGAGGTATGTCGAGGACGTATTCAGAAGGGAAAGGAGATTGCTCATCTGCTGCTCAGTATATGTGCAGGACGCCGGCTCTTCGACTTCATCGCTGTTCCAGCCTGCCAGTAAAATTAAATATTTTAGATTGTCAATTCGCCCCAAAATAATTTTAAATTTTAAAATCGATACTTTTACTTTTTCGAATTCTTTTCTTACCGAGTCCCGCAGTGTACGAAATGAAGGCAGAGAGAATAAGGAAGCATTTTAGAGCTAGTTTCAACTCCATTTTCAGTGCCTTAAAAGTCATCCAATTAAGAATGTCATAACTGTAAAAAGGTTTCTGTAATATTGAAAAGTGACAAAGAACTGTAACCAATATTTAAGCAAACTACATTATCAGCCGGCATGAGTCCAGCAGAGTCCACTTGTCAAAATTGTCAGCGACCTATTGTAATTTATTACAGCCTCAGTGTCAAAGATCATGGTCTGTCCATTCTGGGAAACTCCTAAATAAATTATAACCAGAAAATACAACTATCGGCTATATTTTTATGCATAACTTCAACTTTGTTTATCCTGCAATTTCGCAGAAACTTTTTATACGGAGTATCGCTATAACTCTACTTGGAAAAAGTACTCGCACTCGTCTCCAGCTACAAAATGAAAAGTGATGGATTTAGCTTTGGCTACATATCAGTTTTAATAAAATATTTAATTTTGTACTTGGAAAGGCGATGCCAATTGCAGATAAGTCTTGTTTTAATACTTCTACTCGCTACACTTGTACTAGCTAACGAAGATGTTTGAACTAACCCAATTTGAACTTTTGACAGTTCTCAGTTTTAAGATTTATTTTTATTTTTGATAGCAACAAAAAGCTGCAGAGTTGAGGAATATGAGCATAATATCGTGCTCATGCAAAAGTTGATGTGAGATGAAGAATACAGAAAAATGTCACTTCTATTTCTGTTAAGTAATTGTGTAAGCTAAATCATATTTTCCAAAATTTTAAATACAAATTTCAGTAAATTTCTGGTAAAAGAAACTTTCCCAGTAAGCAGATACCTTTGTTGACGCTAATTTATTGCACTGCATACTCCATACCATTCCCATACCAAGTTGACAAAAATAGATAAGAGAAGAAAATATATTTATCATTCTGTATATATCTTACGTGATTCCGCCGAAATGTCAGATAAACTTATATAATACTGTTTTCATAAATGTAGTAGACAAAATGGTTCTTAGAAATGTGTCGAATTATTAATAAACTTTTTTTTGGTATGGTAATCGTAATGAGTACACGTCTATATAAGACTGGCAACTTTTCTTAATAGTTTCAAAACTTTTCTAGAGACCAGAGCGATCTCAAAACATTTTTTAAAGAAAGTAATTTCCTAATATTGTAGATATGCTGTGTGTTCAGAGTTTGTCTAGGAATTTTAATTTTTTTTCCTTGGCATTTCTCCCTTTCTTCATAATATCTGTGCAGGGTATAATTTCTTGGATGCAAATGTTTCCAACCATCGGTTTTTTTACAAGGAGCGATTTTAACGGTGATTTTTGAAAATATATACGTATTATAAAAATATGGAACTGAAACATATATTAAAGACAATTTAATTGGACTTTACATTTGACTGTGCCAGGATATTCATTTGCTGACCAATTTACCCCTGGCTGCCACCCCATGCCACCACTATTTAGAAAAAATGTGGAAGCCGTAAACACAAACGACAAATGTTTTATTATATATGAAAACATGAACTGTTCAGGATCATCTGTAAGAATGGTCCAGAACAATCCGAAGACTCATCATGACTTACGCCTTGTAGGTTTTGCTAACAAAATGCAATCTTGGGAACCTTGTCAGAATGCCCCAGGGAAAGGAATTATAGACGTCCGTGAAGTTAGTGCATCGACCGCAGAAGCGCAGCCACCGCAGCGACGGCAGGGACTGAATCCAATGCAAAATTTATTGTTGTCTACGCAAACAATGTGGAAATGGAGTTAATGACAAATCAAACATCAAACTAACAGATTTGGTATGATTTCCCTCCGTAGAGGCGTCTTACACCATGATCAGAAAATAAATTTACGATTACAATTTATAATTAATACATAATTACAATCACTATGTCATAATGTTTAAAGTCTTGTCTAATTGCATTATCAGAGATGTTTTTTTCCCGCGGGTAATTAGTAAATAGCCCAATGGGTTGTGTTTTTACGGGTAAAACGGGTTTTATTGGGTAGAAATGGGCAGTATGGG
>JAHZND010005521.1:0-11514 GCA_027744115.1 Acrocyrtus sp. NNG-2020
GCAGAACTTAAAGCCCAAAAACATTATGTTTCTGACCCTAATACCAGCTAAAACACCCCTATGAAAACCTATGGGCAAATATGACTTTTGAAAAATCGCACACTTCAGAAATATCCAGTCCTATAGTATTAACAACAGTGAACTCTGAATCTTACTAATAGCTTGTGCCCGAATTTGAAACTTCCTCCTGACATCCGCGTTCATCATTAGATCAAGTACAAGTAGTGAAAGTGAAAGTTATACTTCCAACTTTTCTATTCATCCATCAATCAGGGTAACAAATTGTACGACGACAACAAGCATACATACCTGCAAGTGAAACAGTAGTGTCCTCCAGAACTTCACCTTCAGCTACATGACCGTACTTTTCTATAAATTCCTCCAGTGAGATCGTTATATGATACTTATGGGGATATGGATTCTCTCCATTCTCCTTCCTCTGCTGCATCGTTTGAATTCGCAGCTTGTAATACTCCTGAACACAATTCATAAAGAATAAATTAGTAAAATGCAGGACGCCTATTTGCTTTCATACTTTCAAAAATGTCATTTTTAAATTAAAATTTCAGACAAATGCCTCATTAAAATCAGCTCTACCACACTCCCAATAAAAATATTCATAACTGAGAGAACCTCGTATACGAATACAACATCGGAAGTATGCTGTGGCTATCATACTCGTCATCTTTCTCATCACAAATCAGTTATAAAAGTGAGAATTGGCAATCAGAAAAACTAGACTGCTTACATTAGGTGAAATTTCTTCTTCATTTTGCTTTGCTGTCTTCTTGGCCTTATCTTCTCCAACATGATTTGCTGACGCAGCTTCGGCCTTTGCTCGCTCTTTTTCAGCCTTTTCCTTTGCCTTTTGCTCCTGCTTCAGCCTCCTCTTCAGTTCACTTAAAAATTAACAAATATACATTGATAAAATATTTTTTTTCTCTGATGTGCTTAATCTATATATTAATAATTGTACTTTCATTCAACAGTACATTTTTGGTTTGATATTTTAAATGCTCCTAAGCCTTATTATGTCCAACAAAAGATTTCCGTTTTAATATTAATGGATATGTTTGTGCAGCAGCAAATACTTTTAGAAAAACTAAAATGTCTACACCTAAACTAAATTCTAGACTAAATTTTTTTTGAAAGATTATCTTGTGAGGTAATCCTTACCTCATGCGGACTGGTGCATGTCTAAAAAATTGCACTCGTTCTGTCCAACAACCAAGGCAGGTGGAAGGGGCATTAATTTGCTTTTGAAATGGAAAATTACTGCCTCGGCCTGCAATGAGGTAAGTGTGAAGACGAAGACCATTCCGTCTAAAATTATGCGAGCAAGCTGCTGCTGCTGCAGTGAACACATTTCGATTCTGTACTGGCGAACCGTGGCTTACATTATGGCAATTTAATCTCACTAAATGTTTTGCAAGTGTGAACCTCATCTTGTTGAACATAATTATTATCCCTTCCTTCCCTAACTTACAACAATTAAAACATCATTAAACATTATATAAGTACTATAGTTTTAATTTATTTATTTCTTACTTCTTCGACTCCTTCTGCGACGGAGATACTTCAACATCTGCCATGTTCCTACTTTGCTGACCACGATTTACACTCTGCGCTGCGCACCAATATTTTAACCAGATTAATCCTTTCCTAACTGCAATTTCAGGTTGACTAAAGTAAAGTGGCAAGAATGAAGAATGAAGTGTGATTGGTGATGTGCTGTACACGGCAAGAAAATGGGCCAGAGCTCAAAAAGACCTCCGTCATCCTCCTCAGCGCTATCCTTGCTGGGAAAAGTGCAACTTCTCGGATCAACAGCAACAGCCAAACAAGAACAGGAAGGCATGCGGCAAAGATGATGCCATGCCTCGCGGATGCTGATGCTACCTGAAATGAATGGACTCAAAAAATTGTTTATTGCCCTCCTCACTTTTCGTGCGCTTTTGTGCATGCTATAACCCCACTTACTTGCTATATGCGCCGCACATTGGGCAACTTGGCGTACGCAAGAGGGCGGCCTGAACATGATGCCATCGCCCATGCACGCTGTGCATTTATTGCATGCATATAGCACATAAAATAGAGGGCAATGTGTACACAGTACACACCCACGCATGACTTGACTTCTACTGTCTACTAAATGCTAAAAACAAGGAGCTTTCAAGCTTTCCTCTTGTCCAGCAGCAGGATCTGTGCATGTTTACTAGGATTGCAATTTTTTGCAACCTTTCTATCATCTATAGTACTCTGACTCTCTGTTGCGAAAATGCAGCTTGTGTGTAAAAATGTTTTTTTTGATTACTCATGTTTATCATTTCTTCACATTACATATTTATTACACAGGAGTAGAGTGAATGAATGGGTTGCTTGCAGGGAGGTTTCGCAGAAATTGAAAGCGGAAAAATGCTTCAGGAAAAATGACGTTATGATGAATGATGCAACAAACGCAAATAATTACATACGCTATTGGACTTTGATGTTTACTATATTGCCCGAGTGTGTACAGTAATTTGGGCGAGAAAAAAAAGCGATTTGTCTGTGTATTGTAGTCTGTCTGTATTATTACGATCAGATCAAATCATCAATCATGAGCATTCATTTTGATCATAAAGCAACTACCTATACAGCATAGTCTATACTATACTAAATTATGATAATAGTTAACAAATTTTGATGGGAAATTGTAAATACATATTTAGTTTATCTCATGACTTACCACTGGTTCTGGCGATGTATATCAAGCGAAGAAGAAATAATGGCTAATTGCCGTATTTTTATCTTAATTACCTATAAATTGATTGGTTTTCTTGGGTGCTATTTGCTAAAATTCTATAAAAAATTACTGGCAATAGTTTTCTTAGTTTTGATGGTATTAATAAACCAAACCAGAAAAAATCTTAGGAATTCAAGAAATACTTGGAAGTGTAGAATGAACGAAATGAAACGACGAGTTATAATTGCTTTAATTAAATGAATGAATTACCAATAACCATTGTGAATGAAACACTGTCGAAGGGCGAAGACTTGTAGTTGTAACAAAGTATCGCATAATCAAATCATACTCACGCTCACAAACTGATTCACAAATTAACTTAAAACGATTTGCTTTATGCGTACTTTTACCATTGTTAGTAATTAATCAACTTGCTATGAGCAAGTTGACGCCCTTTACAAAAGGTTAATTTGTTAATTAAAAAGTAATAGAAATTGAGCTTATATTTTATCCTGTCCTTGCACACGAAATGAAGGACTTCGACAGATTGTTTACTCTGACTTTGACTGACTGAGCTGAGCAAAAAGCACCCGAAAAAAGTGCATTTACCTCGCCTCCTCGTGGGCCTGGCCACGTACTTTTCTACCGGCATTGCACTCACCGTTTGTTTATAGTTTGGAGATGCTTGGGTTTTATCCCGTGGGGGAATACTGAGACTTTTCTTCCACACTGCAAACTACTGCTATCATCACCAAAAACCACCGAAAGCTTTCACCAATTTTTATGACCATGACCAATTACCAATACCATTATTGTATTGAAAATGACTTAGGTCTAGGTGACTAGGACTAATCGTAAGTCCTATTTGTTAGGTTATAGTACCCAATACCCATACACCCGTTCTTGTAATATGTACTTAAATTGCAATGCTGCAATTTCAATAATCCAAATTAAACTCTTATGGCTGGAGAAAGTGGACTGACCAAACAACAAAACAAAAAGTCATATTTATGCCTTCGATCGTATATCTTCATTATCTTCATGTAGGATACATTTTCTTCGCCAGCATCATGTTTTATGCCACAACACAAGATTTTCGTGTGTAATCTTCAAATGTCAAAAAAGTTCCATAATTTAAAAAGAAGTCATTGCATTTACTATTGCATTGCAGATATTATTGATTGACCACTTCCCAGAGAGCGTCAACAAAGAAGGCAGAATCTCAGTATCTCAGGATTTTACAGTTTATGCCAACCCGAATCCGTTGCAATTTGCAATAGAAGTAAACGTAACACTCGCTTAATTCAACTAGTGTACAACACCTCAAGGGACCCACTGATAAATTGATCGCGCGCCTTCAATTGAATAGATTGGAGAAGAGAAAGTAATTCTGTTTGTGCAACTTTTCCTGTTGTCGTCAGGCATAGTCGCATAGTTGGCAAAACTTTTTATTGCTACATCCATAAATAGATGTCGATAAAACAATTACACAAAATAGGAACAGTTGCAATATGATATTCGATTTTTAAAATTAAAAATTACATGATGATTCCATTCCAATTACAATTGCTGGTGTACTATACTATAATTATGACAACTTTACAATTAAGTTTTAACACTCCCCTTGAGGAGAAAGCAGAAGTATACGTTAATGGTAGCCTTGTAATGGTTAATGGTAGAATAGGGTAAATATATTAGTTGGGAACACACATCATAAATACAATTTCCTTTCTAAAAGTCCTGTTTTGCTTATCATCAGGTTAAACATTTATTTTGAAATCGAAAAAAAACAATCGTGCGCATTTAACTTTGTACAAGTATCATGCATAAGTTGAATAACCCATTCGTGTTGCAGCGTGAGTACAGAAATGTGAACCGCGCTGATTATGATGCCAGTTAAAACAGCATAAACTAGGTATCTAACCATAAATGACGCGTTGTGTTATGAAAATAAAAATGCCAAGCTCATGTTCATATTATTAATCATTATGCACTATGAAAGTAAAAGTGTTCTGTATGTAGTTACTCTTGTTCAGCACATTTCTCAATTCTCGTTTAATATTTCCACTCCACTACCATCCATATTTTATAGTTAGTCACATTCACACTCCAGCCAGATTTAGCTGAGCTGGTAATAATCCCGACATTCCATAATCCATAGTGTCTAATGTCTAAACATTAATCCACAAGACTCATCCTATCCTATGAAACTCGAATTCTGAAGCGTATTAAATAAGACAGGGAATGACACAAAGACTTTTATAATCTCGTGCTCAACCCTGCTACTCCATCGTATGAAAGGATTATATGCATTTATGCAATCGCGAAAACGTAAACGAGTCTGTCCTCAGCCTCAGCCCTTATCTTCAATTTTTATCTTTAACCCATTCATTTATTCTCCTTCCGTCCTCGTGTATATAAACAGAGAAATTTTTCCTTGAGTCATAATAATTACCTCTTGATTCAGCCTCTGCCTTTTGATATACAATCTACAATCCCCTAGAGTTTGGAAAGCAATATTACAATCAAAACGTATCGAGAAAAAGATGTGATCGTGATCGTACAGCCCGAAAACTCTCAATTTTGTGTGAGGTTTGTACATTTTTGATTTTTAAAAATAGATTTCTAGCCTACTCGGGTCTCTTCTGTATCGCTTACATAATAATACAATCTCGTACTCGTACCCGTTCTAAGAACGCTACGAATGACGACGTATGGAGAATGGAGCTTTTTTTTTCTTGGGTTACCGTTTTAAGCTGTATGAAAATGTGAGCAACATGGGAGTAATGTAGTAACAGAGTAGAAGGGGTGCTTTTCCTCTTGCTGAACAACTTTATACCTGTCTGTTACTGGTTACAAGCGATCGAGCGATCATACCCACAAACAAAAGACATTTTTGTGCGATGAATGTAGTGGGCTTTTGGGCTTTTGCTTACTCTCGTCACAAGTCGTTGCGAGAGTTTGAGAGTTTTATATGTATCCGTGCATGCGTTTTTCATGTAGCGTTCTCGTTCTCCAAAAACTTTAATCGTCCTCCTACGGCAAAAACACCATCACCCGAGCATGTTCATTCAGCAGCACTGCTTTCAAGACGGTCAGAAACGTATGGATATGGATGCGAATTATGCGATGTTAAAACGTATGGATTTTACTTGTGTAGAGTAGACGTACGGAACTGCAGAGTGCTACCACAAGAAGCCAATTTAAAACAGATTGACTGAACGGCTGACTTCAAAATTAAATTAATTTGGGAGGAGAAGTAATAAAATGGGAATGGGTTGGAGGGCTTGAAGTTGGAGTAGTGGCGTAAATCCAACTTTTGAGGATAATTAAGGTTCTTTTGGGAAGTAACTAAATTTTACGAGTTCTTTGTTTGGGCTTATAATATTAGCTCAGAAGTTTGACCTTGGAGTGAAGGTGGACTGGCGTTTGATGACAATTAAAGTTTAGTTGGGGTAGAAAATTTTATTTGGGCTTGTGTCAGCACTTCCGCCGTGCTAATAAGTGACAATGTACGGGGTGGGAGGAATGGGAGTGATGAGCTTAAGCGTAATGCAAGCGAGAAAGGACAGGAGGGGAAAGCGATCGGTACTTCCGGACGAAGTTGCTAAGCGCTTAAAGAGCTGCAGCGTTCTAAGTTGTGAGGAATGGAGGGATTTGGAGTCCTACACAACGTATCATTGGTACGAGTGATTGAGGACGGGCAAATTGTTAGTTTAGTTTCAGATGATTGAAAATATTTTGCATTAATAAGTTATCATATGTTAAACGCTTTTAGCTTTCCCACTGGCGACAAAAATCAGGAACGATGGGAGATTTGGACACAGTTACTGCGGAAAACGAGAGAAGACGCGTCCTGGATTCCCTTTCGGGGATCACTGGTTTGTTCCCATCACTTTCGTCCAGAGGACTTTGTAAATGACCCGCTATCAAAGAGGAGAAAGCTAATTAAAAATGCCATTCCATCAATATTTCCTACATTTACTGTGGATTTATCGGATCCTACTTATCACATTGCAGGTAGACGCCTCCTCTCTACTAACCTGTCACTAAATAACGATTTTAACTTATGATCAAGTTGACAATTAAAATCATTAAAAACGATTGCATTGTAAACTGCTTAGATGAAACTGATTACTGTAATGGAGATGAGTCTGGAGAGTGGATGGGGGGAAATGACGCTAATGACCAAATCTCGTTAACTGGTGTTTCCGATGGATTCTCGTTCGAAGAAGCAGAAGCCAATGACTATGAATACGACTATTCTACAGCAGATAATACTGATAATACAGTTTACGAAGATGAAAGTGGCTCCCAATCTCTTTTCTCTGCGGTAGCTTCAAATGAAGATGCAGGCGTTGAAAGTGATGATGATGATATACAGATTATAAGCACTACCAGTCATTCCCACATGAAAGTTTCTGGAAATAATTCTTCAGGGAAAGCAGTCAATACAGGGACTTTTTCGGTTCCGTCATCGTCAGGCAAAGTTCTTTTGGTCTCACAACTTCCATCACCTTCTTTACCAAGAAAAGGTTTGGAATTAGGAATGATTTCTGTTAGCAAAATTTACATTTTTTACAAATGTAAACCTAATGATGGCTTGACGTAGTAAAACTAAATCTAAAGGTTTGTTCTGCCTTTCAGTTTCAGCAGGTAGCAACCATGTGAGGAAACAAGATTTGCACCCAAAAGTGGCAGCAACTGACTCCCAAGCTTCATCTCCGAAGTTCGTTAAAACAGGTGGACGTAAGCCACTGTTTAGTGTGGTACAGGTACAGCAGGACGAAACAGAAAAGGCGCTGAGTTCCCTCCCATTCTCTCTTAATCCTGATCTAGAAATAGAATTGATAGACCCTGAAGAGGACTTGTCTGCTTGTAGGCAGCGCATAAGTGAATTAGGTATGCAAAAATGCACATAAGAATAATAAACCATGCCAATTATGATGAGAAAAAGGTGTTTTATTCCGTCGTGCCTATTCAAAAAATAACATCTAATATTACAGAGCAGGAAAACAGATCTCTGACCGCAATGTACGAAAATGAATTGAAAGCTGTAAAGGAGAAGTACGAAAGCGAACTTCGAGCAATGCGAAGAAAACTTGTACAGCAACAACAGCGACTCGCCAACAATCAAATGCAAATGTCTAGTGATGGTAGCATCTCATTCTCATCCCCAAAGAAAATCATACGCCTATCATAATTAAAATTTGTTAATAAATAATCGATACTAAATGTACGTTTCTTAAGTTTATGCATCTTACTTTTGTGTAATTCCATATTTAATAGTACCAATATGGGCGGATGTTGCAATATGTCGAAAATGCGCTCTTGGTGTCGATGATAAATCGATACAATACAAAAATGCTGTATTTTAAGAATCGTTATTATTTTTACCTGACATGTGTGTTTGTGGACGTAATTTACATACGATTTATAGTTGGAAGCGGATAACTTTGTGTCTAGGTACCTAGCCTAGTAAATTGTTTCTCATTGCGCTTGGTATGTCAAGCTGGTAAACTTGTAATTCCATTTATTATATTACTGTTATAATAAAACATTTTGAATATTTCTTTCAAAAATGGATAATTGATGGGATCATTATCATTTAGCGACATTAACACGCAACCTTATTTCCTAATGTCAGTGGTTCAGCCCGGAGCCAAAAATCAGAATATACAGGTGAGTAGTTGCAATTTTTTGTCGATGTGAAATTACATAGTTGGTAGCTCTTTCAATTGCACTTTCAGCACTGAAAAGGTAAACAATTTTTAAACTTATATTTCATTTCAAGTTCAACTTCCTCGTTCCTAATTTCATTGGTGTAGCGATGATATAAATTAGGCTTAGGATTACAAAGACACTATAATCATATAATCAAGTCCATTAACATTTCTATTTCGACTCTAACCAATCTCAGTAATATAAAATAACAGCAAACAATAGTAAGCTAACACGGAATGATTAGGGTTTTATGGTTTTGTAGTACATTCAATAATAAACTAGAAACACAAACAAGACTGGTTTCTCTATCACTTTCGTACGCTTTGCTAATCTACAATATACATGTATGTACATTTACAGTACAGAGTATAGTAGTTAGATGTAAGTTTTTTCGCTAAATACGCATCTCATTACCTCGGCACCATATACTTGAATCTTGATTTTTTTTCTAATTTCACAACAGTCTCTCATGTCTTACTTTCAATACAGTATTGACATTAACTAAATTGATATTTTTGAGAGGATCAATTTTTAGCCACTTTTAATTAATGTTTAATGTTTTCACTTCTTTATACTGACAAGTTAGTGAACATTTTGTTCTACAATCAACCGCTTTAATAAGTTCAATAAGTATGTATTTTCTTAAATTCTTAATATTCTCACTAATTATGCAGTAATGTATTAAATCGTATGTAATATCGTGCCTAGTGCAGATTCGAATTCTTCCAAGTCCTAGTGAATTTTCCTAGGCTGGTGGAAGTACTTCTTTCATGAAAGCTTTTACGTCTTCCATTTCTTGATCTGATGATGAGTGTTGGAGCTGAGGGTACGACTTAAATGTGTACTTTGGTAGTTGTGACTTCAAAACCGTGGATGTCATTAACCCAAACGAGAAGAGTACAAGAGGATCTGCCTCTCCGTGGCACTGAAGTACTGGAGGTCGGGCGTTTGTATTAAACGGGTAACTTCTATGAAGAGGTAGCCAAGATGAGAGGGCAACGATGCCTCCTATGGATTCTTCAGTTAACCCTATGTACAATGCTAAAGCACCGCCCATACTAAAGCCTCCAACTATAATCCGGCTTGCGGGAATTCCTCCTTTGATCTACAGCATTTCATTTTTATTGTAATTATAGTTATTTCCAATTTTAAAATATTTTTATTGAATAATCTTACTCAAATACGAAATATGAATGGCATAAATATAAAAATTATACGTATGTACGATATTTAAAACATTAAAATTACCAAAACGTTAGATCTAATTCACACCTTACCTCTTCATGAATTATTTTCCTGATATTATCTGCTGATTTCTTAATTCCATCCTCATCCTCGGTGGCATTTGGATCCAAGGATTTTAAATCAAACCAAGAAGGCATCCGCATGCCCATGTTCAAAGTCACGGGAATTGCAGGACTAAACAATAATTGCAAACATCATGTTTACCTAACTATGACTTTAGGAGCAAGGTGATTAAAATTAAAAGCATTCTTATCTTGATTGACTTACGCAGTTGGGCATATCAGCTTTGCATAAGGTGGTTTGATAGAAGCCAAAGATGATGCCCAGCCATGACTTTAAAATAGTCAATAAAAGATTATTAAGTTAACAGACACTGAAAACACTCCAACACTTCATTTTAAGTAAAGTAACTAAACTACACGCACTCTAATTTAATAGTTTAGTTCTAAACTGCACACAACTTACCCAGTATCTCCGAGCCCATGCAGAAAAATGATCTAAAACATAAATCATTAATGATTAATTAATTAAAATAATATTTTATACATTTTTGCTAAAGCAGTGAATTTAGTTTGCATTTGTTTAATATCCTTACAGTTGCAGTTTGCCTTGATGAGGCTTGAACAATCACAGGTGCCATAGCCATGATGCCGAATATATGTAAGAGATGGAACTTATGGATAATCCAACAAGCAACGCCCACGAATACAGCACCGTAGACAGCTGGTTTTATAAATCGACCTATTAAAATTAAAAGCATAACATTATTGAACCATCTAAGATAGTGTAACAATTAAATTGAAATACCTAAGAACAATCACCGAATCAAGGACTACATTGACAGCTGATCAATTACAATATTAAAAACCTTATTTCGTAAGTTTTTCTTACCCAGGCCTTTTCTCACAGATCCTCTAACATTCGAGTCACTTCCTACACCTCGCGATGGCGTCGACGAAACTGGGATTCCTTGAAATGGAATGTTTTCACCTCTTACTTCTACTTCAGCCACTTCGAACCCCTTTTTGGAGGAAGGTGTTGTAGGGGAAAGTGCTCTGCGAACTTGCCTTCTTCTTGCCGTGATTTCCACTCAATTCCCAATCAAACGCAAGGCCAAATCAGCTGATCCTCCTCTAAATTTTTTAAAAGCATATACCTACTTTTATTTACACAACAAAAAGTATTTTTACCTTATCAACAAAAAAACATCTCGGTCTCGCAAAATTAATCAAGCACTATTCACTTTCGCTCACTCAGCCTTAAAAGCAAAAAAGCTTACCTATTGCTCTGCTCTAGAACCAAGTTTTAAAGCACAAAACGGTTTTAATGACGCCAGCTAACTGAACAAAATCATAACTTGGCACAACAATTATCGATAATCCAAATGCAGGAAAATCCGGAGCAAACGTAAAAGTGCTGTGTTCACACTTCCAACTTCACACCATCACATAAGTCCAAGAGAGTAAAAAATATCCTTTTTCCTTTATCCTCCTTCCTACATGAACACGATCATTCCTTTTTTTTGCAGCTCACCTAACTAAACCTCATGCTTGTTCTCTTCCTTTTCTGCTGCAAGCAGCGGCAATGCAGTCTCACTGACACTTCTTGATGATCTCAATCTGCTCGGGTTTTTGTGTTATGTAACCCTATCAAAAAGGTGCATGTAGAGCTGGTGGACCGACTTTTTTTTCTGCAATGATAACCAAGGATGGCACTGGTCAATAATGGTGGTCTGGTCTGACCGTAATTGACCGTTATTGACCACCGACCAGACCACCTCTCGGGGAGGTGGTCAATAACGGAAAGTGGTCAATAATGTT
>JAHZND010005522.1:0-25132 GCA_027744115.1 Acrocyrtus sp. NNG-2020
AAAAAGTCTCCTTATTGTAATATTTATTCGAATACAGAGATTTTCCCTTATGGAAAGTCTCCGTATTGGAATGAAAACGGAATTTCCCCTGGTATATTCTATTAGGGAGACTGCACTGTATGTCTTTATGCCTTTTCCAGAAAACGCCTGCTTGTACACTTTGGGGAACGTTTATGGAAGAAATACTCCCATTTTATGGCTTCCTGAACATTCCTGCTAATACTATGCTATTCCGATGAACCATCTGATTCCAAAGAAAAACAATTTTTTTTTGTCAAACTAACTACTTTCCTGAAGTAAAAACTTCCGTTTTTTGCCTCCTGCCGCCGTCTCTCCAAACAACTTTCCCTTAAAAAATATTCTTTCAAGTAACATTAAAAAATACATATAAAATCCCGTAATCATCCACATTTGTAATATTTACGTCAATTTCCATGTCTTCCTCGTTGTCGGCGTGTACTCATCCCAACTTTTATTTTTTTCCTTTTCACTCCAGCTATAATCCAATCCTTTCACTTTCTCCACTGGAAAAAAAATCTAAAAGTGTACTTAACCAAACTTGCGTAACTACCTCCACCAGTGCTTCTCTAGGTGGTAAAAATATGCGGTAATGCGCTCTCTTATCACACAAAAGACATCTAAACGACAACTGTTTTTTACGTACTCACGTTTTTACTGCTGGAAAGTCAAGATGACAACAAGAACTGGATTGAGAGAGTAGACAGCAGAAAAAAAATATATAAAAAATCTCTCCTTTTTTCTTCCTCTTCTCCTCTCCCTAGAAATTGCTTTCACCTTCTACTCTCCATACCAATATATTTCGCATGTGAGGATGCATGATGCATGCTTTTATGCCTACTCTGACAATGCTAAAGTACATTTTTATGTTCCTCTCTCCAACTCTTTTTTACTCATGTTTTTCTAGCTGAAGAGAAAGAAAAGAAATTGAGCTGATTTAAAAACTTTTTTTCCCCTTTTTTCTCCTTCATTTGATGTACACAACTTTTACTCACTCTTGTAGTTGTGGAGTTTCGTTGAGGTAAGTAAAACATAATAAAAATCTGCATACAGAAGCAATTTAACCTCTGTTGTAGTGTTCCTCATTTTACTACTTCTTTTTTTAAAAACTTTCCCATGAAAGGAAGACTCTCGTAGAAGTAGACAATTTTTTTCCCAGAAAAAAAAACTTGTAAAGGTTTCCATTTACTTGTTTTGTGTACCTTGACATTATTCTGTACTTTTTATGGGGTTGGTAAGTACTCGTGTAATTTGTGTGGAGCAGCTCAAAATGTTTTTAGAGTGGGAATAAAATTCGCCAAGTAATGTCCGACCAGAATAAAAACTGCTTATTTTTTTCTATTTTTATCTAAATAGCGCCAGACTGGAGATCATGTCCAGGAAAAAAAAGTGCTCGAATGTTATGCAAATTTTCATGATTGCTCTGCCCGGTCAATTCTCATATTTTTGGGAGGAAAACAGGAAGAATAAAATACTTTCATTTATTCATGTTACGTACGTTTAAGTGGAATCTACCGCTGAGTTATTTTCAAAGAGATTTTATAGTATCAATTAAAAAATATTATGTAGTTGTTTTTCTGTTTGAGCATTTTTAAGTAGTTGCAAAAAATGCGAAGTTTCCTTTATAGTACTTTGCCCGCTTCTTGTTAGTACTGCACTAGTGCACTTACGTCTCACAGCTGACCAGAAAACAAGTTTATTCTTTCCTTGTTTACTCCTGCAAATTTCCGGAAGTCTTTATGGGCAATTTTAAAAAGCATTTTGAGAAAAAAATGTACGCAAAAGGGGACGGCACTAAAATAAAAGGCTGTCGAGAGGTTTCTCCATTTCTCTCTTGTACTGCTGTTTATGATTATAATGATGGGAGCGAAAATAAAAATTTAATTTACTGCCATTCCCCGCTGTCTTCCACTTTTAGCGAGTTGTAAAAAAGCTTTTTACTACTTTTCCCAGCAACTTGCTAACTCACTTAACTAACAAGCTCTAAACACAATTTTTATTTGCATTTCATTACTAATGAAATCTGCCGTCGCTGTCCTTTTTTTATTGCTTTAAAGCAACTAGCAACTACGGAAAGTCGCTGCTCCCAGAGAAGCCTCGCATTCACTACAAGCCATATGCCATGCCATGACATGCACTTTAGTCCGTTCAGTCATATTTCTAGTTGGCTCCCTACTCATTAGTCTAATTTTTACCTGGACTTTTACGACTGATTATTTCAAATAAAAAGGAATTGCATTCAGAGTCCTTGACAGATACGGAAGCCCTTTGATGTTAAATTGTCTCAACTAGTACCATCATTTACGAAATTAGCATCAAAACGTGACAAGGTTCCATATGTACTATATATAGCTGTGCACTCAAACACTTAAATTTTTTAAGTTAAGAAACATTCTAAATTGTTATAAGTTTTGCAGATAAACGTCCGAGTTGTCGTGTCTTATTGAAACTTGTGGAAAAAACGAGTTTTCCAAGATAGTGATAGCACGCTTGATAGAAAACGCTATTTATTTAAGCGAATCGGCGCCATTTTTTATCCTATATATGTATGATATGCATTGCAAAGGAAATAAGCAAACAACACATGTAAAAAGCGGAAATTTATCCTTTTTCCCTAACCCTGCAAATATGCTACTCCGCTTAGTTAAAATTGAACAGGAGAAAGTTTCCTGTTTTCTCCCCAAGGAGAAAAGGAGAAAAAAAAAGTAGTTTTCGGAAAAGTGGAAGGGAGCTACAGAGAGTACCTGTTTCTACCCAGAAAAGACAACTGGAACGGGCGGACCCAGAGAAGTGAAGTCAAAAGAGAGAAAAGCAGGAGCAGACAGGGAATAGGGAACTCTGGAAAAAGTAAAGTTGTTACGGTTTTTTGGCTACACATTTTCTCCACAATAGTCACCCTATTCCTCAATGTATTGAGAAAAAAAAGTCCTTTTCTTGTCTTGCTGATGATTTTTTTTCATCAGAAAGTTCCCTGTCTCGCAGCAAGGTCCGCTGTAGAAGAACAAGAACAAAAAACGGAGCCAGGCCGGGAAAAGGTAAAGGAACTGGAGCGGAAGTAAGTGATGAGCCTTCATTTATATTTAACTAGGTAAGGAGGAAAATGTATGCTCGCTGCACAGCTTCTCCTTACAACCGCCACCCATCCAAGTTCTTCCTTGAGACTCTCCTTCTGCTACATCATTTGACAGTTTATACATGAACGATGTCATGTCCATATGTCTAGTGAATTGGGCCACTTTACCATCCATAGAGGGGGA
This sequence comes from Acrocyrtus sp. NNG-2020, assembly GCA_027744115.1. Classification (NCBI taxonomy): domain Eukaryota; kingdom Metazoa; phylum Arthropoda; class Collembola; order Entomobryomorpha; family Entomobryidae; genus Acrocyrtus; species Acrocyrtus sp. NNG-2020. Next base: position 3,276 of record JAHZND010005522.1, read on the forward strand.
CTTCACTATCGCGAAAAAAAAGAAAGTGAAAGGACCGTGAGCAAGGGGCTTGTCAATATACTGTCGCTTTATCTGAAGAGACAGCCTATATTTAATTCAGCTCTTTTCCATTTTTCAAATTGGACCTCAAATATGCATATGGAAATATGCTGCAAATCAAGATGGTCATCCTGTGTCAATAAAAAATTCATTCTTCCAAAGAGCGCTCTGTGTCTATTTTAAAACTATTTCGGAGTACACAGAATTTTGCATGTGCACACACTCCTCCTTAGACATCCATAAAATTGACTAGCCAGTTTGCAGTAGGTAGGTACTCCCTTAATAATCAGCACTGGGATGGAATTTCCCATTCTCACATTGGAAGCTGCACTTTTTTTCATCATGTACAAAAATAATGGAGTAGAGTAGCTTGCAGACCTTCACCGTTCATCATTTTTCCTCATTGCAACATACATAATCGGGCTAGTCGAAAATGATATAGGGTTAATGATCTGAAAAATTGCTATTAATAAATGAAGAGATGAATAGGCCGTGCATAAAAGAATCCTTTTTTATCGCTTCCTTTGCCTAGCACATGAAAAACTTTTTTTTTCTTATCTTCCTTATTAATTTTTGAACCATTGTACACAAAGAAGAGCATATAAGGATAATGATGATAAGCTAACGAGAAAAAAATCTGAAAGAAAAAGCCATAAAAATATAATGGAGAAGGAAAAGGATGAAAAAAGGTCGACAACATAAAAAATGTTAAATTCGTTTTTTTTGCTTGTCATCCGATTTACTGCGCATAAAGTGAAAACTGCATAGCGTCACCTATGTTAAGGAGAACGGTGAAGGTTCTAGGGAAAAGGAGAAAATCGGAAATCGCAACCAATTTAAAGGGTGGAATATCGTGTCATTCACAATGCATATTATTATAGAACGTGTCTGTCTGGGAGAATGCAGAATGCATTCTCACCGGGGAAGATGATATGATAGGTCAGGTTATTAGATTGGTGACGATGTGATGGGAATTTAATGGTGGTGGAATTCTAGCACTCCCGTAAAAAAGAGAATTGAGGTAAGGCAAGAATATAAAATCTTTGAAAATAACTTTTTTGGGATTGGTGTGTACTGCAAATTGCGCAGCGAGTTCTCCTTTTTCTTAACCATTTCGCTATTGTGAAGTTTTCCAAGGGAAAATGCACTGCAAGACAGACAAGGGTGATAGCATTAGTGCCGCTGTAGAAGTTTTTTCCCCTTTGAAGTAGAAAAAAAAGATCGTGAGCTAACGTGAGGCTTCCATCAGATAGGAAAGTAATCGATTTGCTAGAAAACAGGAAGCATTTTCTAGACGTGATTAGATTTGAGGTGAAATAAACTCTTGTTGGAATCCCGGGTGGAAATGGGAGTCATCGACACACACTCTTCCCCTCTCCATTAAAGTAGTTTTTTTTTCTACTAGCAGGCTCAACTTCATTTCTCCCCGGTTTAGCCTAGATTTGCACCTTTAATTAGAAAAGTTGTCAACAGGCTTGGGGAATGGAACAGTGTTAACTAATTATTAATTCATCAATTTTCTTGAGATAATTGACGCCTTTCATTTCCATACTGTGATAAAAAAAAGGCAGCCTTTCACTATACTGATTTTCCCGTATGTACAGCTTTATAAGTAAAAATAGAGTCTCCTTACCCGCCAAAAACTTTTTAGTTGCGTGGTTTTCTCCACAAACTGTAATGAATTGCTCACTGTGGGAGCAGTTCCTGGAAGTGGATATGTGAAAATTCAAGTGTCCCTAGTTGCCTACGGACTATACATTCCCATTTGAAGGATCCTTATAAAGGGACAGCTTTTCCGGCTTTCCCTAGATAATAATAGTGTAGGTATTTGAAACGGCATATATGTATACAATAATATACACGGTACCATTTCCGAATAATTTTTTTTCCCGCCCATTCCCAAAGCCACATTCCGAGAACTCTAGATTCTCCTCAACGCAACATTTTAATGATCTTCCCGAACGAAATCCCTTCTTAACTTAATTACGTCATCTCAAAAGAAAAATGAAGAGTGGAAAGCTCATCTTATTTTTTTGTTTTCCCTGAAATTCTAATCCGCTCAGTCTCTCTTTTCTCTCCAACATAATTAATTACATTCTCTGATTTCCACTATTAAGATATCCTTTCTCCATCATCAAAAATAATTAATCATCACATCATCTTCAAAGCAAACAACTTCAGGTAGCGTAGTAGTAGTAGCCCGGAAAAGACTTCACTTTCGTCGGTAGGGCACATTAATTTTCCACGTGTGCTCGTTACACTCTATCCCCGCATTAACCATCAAATCCATAAAGCATGACTAATGGAAAGTGTGAAGGTCGCTCCAGCAAAAACCTTTCCCGCATTATAATTTGAGCTAATTTTTATTTGTGCAGGTGCATTAGCATATATGATGGAATGACAATACTTTTCGCACGAACAAAAGCACACTCCCTTCAAAAATATTCCTCTTCCGTCCCATTTACTTACATTTTAGTTCCTCGTACAAGGACATTCCCGACAGCCATTCCTTAAATAACACTGACTATGAAGCAAAAGCACGTAATGTGTGTACCTTCCTCAAGCAATTTTTTTTGGGAGCAAGTACCCTATTTTATTCCCTTCACTCATTCATTCTCTTCTTAGAAAAAAATTAGTGAAGGATGCTTTTTGGAGCGGAATGAAATCAGAAAAAAGGAAAAAAAGAAGTTTTTGTTGGTAACGCTTACAACGCTAGAGCGGACTTTTTGGCCAGCTCTACGTAAGTTATTTTTCCGTAGTACAATCTAGTGCTAAGAGGATGAGTTTTAGTGAAGCAACAAAGAATGGGGAAGTCGTACATTCCATAAAAGAAATTAAATCTGCACTCTCCCATTCTCGCCATCATATACAAAAAAATGGCGAGACAGTACTAACCCACTTTAAGACTAGAGTGTGCTACCCCGGTTTTACGGCCTTTTCTTCTCTGGAAGGAAAAAAAGTACTTTCTCGCTATTTTTATTTAGCGAAAATTGTGTGCATCCGTCCAGAGTACTTTTTCCACTCATCAGAGGCAGAAAAGTAAGAAGTACACTTGCCACATAAAAATATCGCACAAAGTCAGAAGCAACAGCACTCAGCAAGAAAATGGGTAAGTAATTGCAAGTTTCAACTTCACCAGCAGAGCCTATCCTACATCCAGTAAATATCTCTGTAAGAAGACGTCCAGCCACCAGGAAAGGATCAGTGAGACTGCACAAAATAATAAAAAGCGAAACTAAGAACGAAGGCAACAACAAAATGCATTTTTAGCACAAAAAGCCAGTGTCAGTGTACTCTGGGGAGGGAAGCCATAATTTTTTTTACTAGAACAACTGTCAGATATGTTTACAGCTCTTCAATTTTCTACCTGCTTTGCCTACAAGATGATCCTCTCGTAAAACAAATGCATGTATAATACTTTTGCAAATTCATTTTTTTAAAATTTAGATTCTGAGAATTTGCACTCCCCGGGAAAAAAAATATATTTTGATGCGATGCTCGCTGCCAGCATAAAAATCGCATGCATGCACGCTCCACTTCCACGCTGAGTTTTTTTCCTCTGATTGTCCATTGTTCTCTTCAAAGGATATCTTCATTTACCTAAATAACTGTGCTGCTCACACACGAGTGGGTTTTTCCTAGCAGAAGAGAAAAGGGGATAGTTTAGTTCGACGGGAAATAAATAAAAAATATTTCCCCATCAAATGGATGAGTTCTCGGTTGTCTTCCGATTTCCTCCTGATGAAGAACAAGTGGACTGTAGTGGGGCAGCCGCTCTACTAAATGGACATTCATACAACAATACAGGAACTAATGAAGAAAGTACGTACGCAGAAAGAAGCTCCTATACAAATTGGACTAGTTCCTGATGCTGATAGTAGCGATAGTGAAAGGGCATTCATGTGTGCTCCGAGTTTGCTTGAATGCAACTTGCCTCACCGTATGTACATCCATCTGCTAACTCCATTAGTCTCTGCCTTAACTGAGTGAGCTCTTGTCAGCATTATTTACTCTGCTTTTGTACATATACCGAAAAAAAATAAAGATTTTTTTTGGAGGGAGATGAGGAAAGCATCCCCAAAACTTTCCCAGTAGACTTTTAGCGTGTTTTTTTGGGTATGTGCTTATACAGTCTGGTCGGATTTTCTCAAGTAGCTCCGGTGCTTCTGGTGGCTGGATAAATGGCAATAAAATAAGTCACGGAACAGTCAACTTCAGGCATGGTAAGATGAGAGAGTTTTTCCCTCCATTTTTGGACTCTCTTTTTTTTCTCTTCTTTGACGGGCAAGAAAAGCGTGAGTCAAGGAGAGTTATTTTAACAGAAGGAAGAGTAGGGCAGTCATCCGGCAACTTACACAGAAGAAAAACAGAAGCAGCTGAGCCTTATCAGATTGGGTTAGGTCATTAAGGAAAATCCGAGGGATATCTTTAGGTAAAAAAATATAGATAATAATATGACTGTGTGTGTCCAGAGTGAGAAGAGAAGGAGAGAGAGGGAGAGGAGGAACCCAAGCACAATCTCTCTTCTCTCGCAGCTCGTGTGTCTTCCATTCTTCTTCTGGACTAGTGAGCTAAAATGACTCGGGATATGATAGCTTTCAAACAAGAGCTGAAAAAGTAGTGGAAGGTCTCATAACATCCTCCCAGTCCCTATTACAATAATCTGAAGGAGTATAAAAATCCCTTTCTATTAAATAATATGGCCGTGTGTGGAGCTATAACTGAAAAATTTTTCCAGGCTGGGCTTTCCCATTTCTTCCCTCTCCACAGAAAATAAAAAAAAATTTCGCTTCTCTTCTTCCCTCTCTCCCAGCCATACATTTTCTGGTCTTGGTCGGTTGGACTCTTATAACTGTGCAAACTGAAGAAACAGAAAAGCAACCGAGAGCGCTTTTCTTCTCTCAGACCAAGAAGAAAAGAGGAAAAGGGCAAGTTGATGGATGAGAAGTGTCATGAGCGACTTAAAGTTGTTGCTGTTAATGCCAACACATATTTCATTCTGCCCTAAATATTTGCTTCTCACACCAAACTACCACACCAGCGGCACACAACCAGAGAGAAGGAGCCTTTTCCTTCTAAAACGTAATCAATCCTATTTTTCCTATGTTCCTCCACATCTCAACCTTTTTTTTCCTTATACACTCTTGAGAAGTGCTCAAGAAGGAGGAGCTGAAGCGGAGGTATGCTTGGAATGTTTACTTTTCTTTCTCTACACCCCGAGAAATACACTTTTTTTCTAAGAACTAGTAATAACGCAAAATTATGCTAGCTTTATACTTCCCACTTTCTTCTATTACTCCCGTTCCATAATAATCCTATCAATTTTACAAGTCCTTTTGTTTACTTCTGCATCACCATCTTTCTCTGAGCTGCTCTCTCCGTCTTATACGATTCTTCTCCCACTCCCTTCAAAATCCCTTCCTTTGCATACCTAATAAATAGCGTTTGTTTCCTCAGGCGGAGTACTATATTTTTTCTGGAGATAAAAGGAAAAAAATCTCACTTTTCCTTTTGTCAACCTTTAATGTTGCTTCATCATAATTTTTTTTGAATATTCTTAAGACAAGCTTCTTCATCTCCGTATCAAAAGCGCTAATTCAAGTTATAACAGTAATGCACTCTAGCGCCCCTGAATATTAGACGAGCGCGTGTTGATGCTGTAGGCTGTAGGGAGTGTTTGCTTTTAGTGCAGAAGAGGAAATGCATGTTTTTCCAGACTTGCATTTTACCATTCAACGGCAATCAATATAGAGGGTTGGTTAATGGAAATCAAAGACTTTTTAAAGCTTTTATATAGCTTTCAGGAATTTTCGACAGTCTTTCCTCCCCGTCATCAGCTCGTTATGCTAGTCTGCTCCTTACACACGCTTCCGTTGTAAATTTTTCACTGGAGTGAAATGAAAGTGGTGAGCGGTGTGTGTTTACGATGTTGATGAACTTGGAAAATATTTCATGATCCAAAATCGTTCTCACCATCAATCCTGATTTTCTCTGGGTAACAACGAAAAGAAAGCACAATTCCGGTAGCGTCATCAACACCACCATTTTCCTCTTTCCCTTCTCACTACTGCATCTTTGGATGCATCATCAAAGGGAAAAAATGCATCCCTGAAGTTGACTAGCTCCCGCTGTAGATTGTACGTGTCTGAAAATTGCTTTATTAATTTATCACAGAGATTTTATAGTGGCGGCAGCTTCCTCCTCAGACAACAGCCCTACAGGGACTCCGAAAGCAATTAAGAAATTCTTCTTCAGAGTTGCAGTTACGAGGACACTGCTCTCTCCCACTCTCAGAAATTGGCTAGAAAGTCAGTGGAATGAGGAAGTCGACGTCTTTTGAAGTGAGTGCTGTAGCATGGAAGAAATCAAGCTAGTATATTCCCTTCAAGCATTGATTGCCATTGTAAATAAAATGCGATTATGATTACACTCATCCCGAAAAAGTGCTGAAAATCGTGAGGGGAACTAGCAGTTGTAAAGGATACTTATTTCAGGATAAGAAAAGCAAAAGGAGCAAACTCATCTCGAGCAGTAAAGCAGTCGAACGTGTCATGAAAGCTTTTAGGAGGAAGAATGCACCGAGTCTAAGACTACTCTCTTTGAGTTTACATCCCGAGAAAGTGACATTGCTTATTTCATTAGGAAAATGGAATCATTTACAATTTCTCTTTTGTCACTTTGCCTAAGAGGACGAAATTCAAGAAGAAACTCTGCTTAGTGCAATAAAGGAGGTCGCAGTTGTTGGGGAAAATGGACAGCAAATAAACGATATTGATTGCAGTTTGGCGCACTCTTCTTCAGTGATTGTAGTGAGCACAAGAATACCTAATTCATTTCTGCTCGTGTATTAATTACTAGTTTCTGATACTAGTAAGGATTACTAGAAGTTGGCGCTAAAATAAAGAGAAAACTTGGGAAAATATCTACTGTATTCTAGCTCCGAACCATATTAGTCGATGAATACATGACCACAAATTAATAAATTAATGCTGAATTCCGTTTTAGTTTCTTGAAGTAAAGTGGCACCAAAACTTGCTCGATAATGTATCAGGAAGTCTGCATCGGCACCTGCACGTTTGCAAGAAATATCTTTCTGCTTGATCTGGAGACGACTCTGAACCAAACTGGAAGCAAAACATACGTTAATTGTTTAATGCTCTATATTGGAAATTTCGATTTTCCCTTTGCCGCCAGTAGTAGTATTGCTAAAAACCCAAATAATAATTTAGGTATGCATCGCAAAATGACAGTGCAAAGAATCGAGTAGAAATGATCGGGGCCAGCAGACACTACTGCTCCTATATGCTTCAATGTATTATTACGGACTACCTCACATCATCAAGCTACATATGAACAGCTCTTATATAAATTTTTTTGTGATTATACATTATTGCATGTAGCCGATGTAGCCCGTAAAAAATTGCTTGCTTGGCGTAGTTCGGAAAATAAATGGCTTCGCGAAGTAAAAGCAGATCGGATTATACATTTAATAAAAAACATGGTCACTGTTATGCGTTCGTTGCCCACTTTATGCTTATTGCTTATGCTCTTTTCGCGGTCGCCAAAGTTAATTTTGTAGACCTTGGCTGGAAAAGTGAAAGTATCATATTTGACTATGTCAGTACAGAATTTCCTGGCTCCAGTTTGAAGGGCAGGAAGGACGCAACCTGCTCTCCACCCCGCTGTACACTTTACTGCGAACGTAGTTTGTTCTCCGTTAAAAAATATAATATTTTTCCGTTTTCCATCCATCTAATCCTCCAACTGTACTGTCAGTCATTTCACTACCGTCAGCTTTCAGTTTTGTCTGTTGAAAGGAGGAAAGCTATGGGATATATGCGTTCCCAGAGTGGAAATCTCCTGACGTGTATATTTGGTGTGTGGAAATGAAATGGGTACATTGAAATTCATACCTATTTCTAGAACGGGTAAGATATCTTCTGCAAGTGAAAGGTTTTTGAGCTCACAAAGTGAAAGTGAGACTGGGAAAGTAATCCTTTGCAAAAACTAGGTAAAATTGATATTCTATTTTTCGAAGTGATGCATGCCTACCACAACACTTGCGTAATACTGTTCCATGAATGTGTATTGTGAGCTATACAAAGCTCCCTTAATATTGATTTTTGAACCATGTGTTCGGAAAAGAGAGCGTTTTTAAAGATTTTTTTTATATGAATAGTGCCATTTCTTCAGATTGAAAATGTAAAAGCAATTTCTCGAGCCGAGGACGAGACTTAAGTGGAGGGAAACTAGACAAAAATAGTGAAAAATGATGAAGCCTTTTTTGTTTCAACAGGGATTATATACACCACGTACCGCTTTTGCCACAAGGGCTGATTCCAGCAAAAACCCATTTTACTTTTTTATTCCCAAATTGATTTTGCAATTTTTGCATTTTATATGCTATGTTCTGCTTAAACTTGACGGAAAATTTGCACTTCGCTCGGAACACCTCTTTTCACTTTCTATTCCAGACTTGTCTAACATTTTAATTGCCTCAGGAAGTTTGCACAGCCTTCTAATCCACCACACCCGACACGCACTCCTATAATAATATGAATATTGACAGCTGGCCCTCCACTAAAAAACGGCTCACGCCACCGCGCAATAAAATTTAACGAGAGAGCCAATTAAAAGAGATGTACAGACAGAACAATAATATTTAGTTTTGCTCGCTGTCCTCTCCTCCCCCAAAAAAATGGTCTCCACTGCCCTGGTGTTCCAATGCTACTATGACGCAACACCAGTTACGGCACACCACATCAGAGGAAGAAAGAGCTGATCATGAATTAAACATGATTTACAGCCTAATTTCCACCACACACTCTAAAAAAGGGTTTCCAGCAGCACACTTTTCTCTATGTCATCCATATTTCTGCATATTAATGGAGGAAATGGCAATCGCGGTGGGCTAGAAAGCATCCCAGTGGAGCTGGAAAAATGGGGGTGTTATTTCAAACTTAATGTCTGTATTCTCTCTTCTCAGCGCTGTAATGAACCCACCATCCATGACCACTTCCAGCTTTTTAGCAGCGAAAGTGAAATGCATTGATAGCATCCGTCCCCCTCTGACCTTTGATATTAGCCGAAAATGCTAATAAAAAGTAGTTTAGCGGCATATGCAAATAAGTATTTTTCTGGAGTATGTTTTTTTGCAAATCCTCGCAAATTTCAGTCCCGGGAAGTGACGCTGCACAGGAATACAATTTGAAATATTAACCAGCAGCAGAATCCCGCGAATTTTTGAAAGTGTGTGTTTAATTCAGTAAACTTTTAGTGAAGTTTGCTATCTGTTAAGTAAATATTGCTATTTGCTGCTGAATTAGCAACTTGTTAAAATTGCTGAGCTTTTATAGTATCATTATTAGGAAACCACTTCAACTGCTACTTTCAAAAATGTCGCGAACCACATTTAAAAGGAGACAAATGTATTTATTGAACTTCAATATGATCCCAATTTCTTGTAAAAATGAGCTGTTTAGCAATTTCAATAATTAATTTAATAGCTAAAGCTATATTTCTGTGGTTTTTCAAGGTAGGCCGCATGCACAAAATTATTAACATAATTACATCGTTTGCTAACTATAAGTGCTTTTGGAAAATAAATTACTGGCTAAGTTCAAACTCGTAAAATTAGCCATTATGTATGTACGTACAATTGCATGACACTCACCACCACTCTATAATGGACTACGGACTCCGTCGACAGTTGAGCTAGTTTCCTTGTAAAAAAAGTCGTAGACGACAAGGTAGGTAGATTTCACGAGTGAGTAATTTAGCCAACAAAAGTAACATTTTTTTCTTTCTCTGTGAAAGTTTGATTTAAATTGCTGTGGAAAAAGAAATACTAAAGGGAATTGTGGAAGGAGAAAAAAAATTTGTATAATTTCCTGCTGGTTTTCTCCTTCCCCAAAGGCTTAAATAATGTAAAACAAGTTAGACAAGCTTAAAACTAGCATTAATTTTTTGTCTCGTTGTAGGAGCGTAATTCGCCATGTTACCTGCTATCTCTTTCCCGTGTATGACTGCCGAGAGTGAGTGTGTGCTATAGACACCTACTTACATTTTGACGACTCCCTAGTCCTCACTACCAAAAAGGAAGCAACTTTTCCCGTCTAGTGGGAGTTACTAATCATCACTTGAGTCGAAAGTGAGTGCTTTTTCAGTCCGCGTCTACTTTACCTGGAGGTATATGTGTCATCTTAATTTTGCAAAAATTGCAAAGTTTGCCACAGGATATAGCCAAACTTCTTTCAAAGCCCATTTTCCCGGAATGGAATTACTGTAAAAAATTTAAGTTTTTTTGCCAAAACAATTTACAGGAAAAAGGCTCTATCAACTTTTCCACTTGCTGCATACTTTTTCATAAAAAGTAATTAAGTTGGAAATAGTGATGTGCGTAAGACAGAGTAGCTTTGAGGGCGGACACACACACATTATAAAAACAACAGAAAGCAGCTTTCGTTAAAAATAATGATAATAGTCTTTAACAAGGAAGAGGTGTATCTCTTTTTGTAGGGTGATAGACGCACAGCTCCCTCCGATTTTTTATTTATGGGGCATTTCGCAATTTTGCAAAATACCCATTTAAACACGTCAATATCTCCATTGAGCCATTTTGACCTTATTCCGCATTCTGAGCGGGCTCCAAAAAAATTGTACTTTCAAACCCATCCATAATTTCTATCCTTTCCAGTCTTAAGATCAGGATCATAAAATTCGAGGTATGGATTCCACGAAACTCGAGCAGAAAAAAAATCAATGTCCGTTCTATATATAATTGTGACGATGAAAGCAATAAAAATAAAATATGCATAAACAATACCTCCTTTTTTTCCCTTTTATGCCTTCGAATTTAATCCATTTATTCCCAGCGAGGAATACCCTTCACCGAAATGCAATACATAAAAATAACAATAAAGCCGCTCCGCTCACAAGAGTAACAAGCCAAGTAATGAATTGTAATGATTTTGGCATGCATTCCCCGAAAAAGATCTCAGTTTTTGGAGGCAAGGGAAAAAAAGACATCCCCATCTTTCTTTCTCTCCTCCGCTCTATGCCAATATCGGGAAACGACCTGATCAAGGATAATCATATCCAGTTTATCTCTAAAACCTGCAGCAGTATCCTAAAGCCTAGAAAACTCCTTTCTATTTCCTCGCTGAAATATCAAACGTGTAATCAATAAATGGATAATATCCTTCCAGTAGAACTCCCTTTACCATTCAGCACTCTGCCGAAGGAAAAGAAATTGTTACTGTTTTTTAGCCCACTATCTCCTAGATGTGCGCGGTGACTTTACTGACTTTCTCCCGCTTACACATATAAGTCAACTTTTTTTGCCCCCTTTCCCTCGTATTGTTTCCCAGAGCTCATAAAACATGAAAATGTACATGATTCCCGTCATTATGCCTCATTTCTCTTGCTAAATTCATAAGCTTAAACACCCTGAGTTCTGAGAAACTGCGTATTTCATATAAAGTATTTCCTTTAGTAGTACTTTTCCTTTTTTCTAAGCCGTGTATCTGCTTAGTGTACCTTTCTTCAAGGATTTCTATCATGCACAATCACTCTTTTTTTAGTTTACTGATACACATTTTGCTAATAGCTCGATTACTACTATTGCCATTGCCACAATTTCAGTAGGTATATTTATATTGTGCTCGCAGCTTTATTTTCGTACTTTTCAAGGAGACATTTTATAGTCTTCTGTTTACCCCGTGCCCCTATTTTTCCACCCACACACGCACCACACCACACCACAACTACAAGTTTTCCTTTGACTTTGCAATTATTTTCCATGAAAAAACTATATTCACCTGACCATATCTAATCTACTGAAAGTAAAGCTTGTGTGTGTAAGAAGTATCCAATTTTGGTTGGATTCGCAAGCCTCATGCGTACAATATAATTTAGTAACCTTAACAAGCTAAACACAGTGCACAATACACACAAGCACATTAGCATTGTATGGTTTCTGTTTGTGAGGGAGAGCATAATAGGAAACTATTTTTTTGCAATATTCCCACACCTGTAAGCTCCCCATTTCACTCAGCACACAATAGCCCGCTTTCCGGTTGAAATGAGCTTAACAGAATTTTCCTCGCCCTAGACATTTTAAGCTTGTTATTGTGGTTATGTCTTTTGATATTGATACCGACTGTAGCTCCAACTCCCATTTTAATATCAAATGTCTGGAAAAATACCTTGTATCCTCGAAATCACTACAATTTTTGCTCTGTGTTTGCAGTTGTCTAACATTTTTCCCTTTTTTCAGCAATATACTACTCCGTTTATTGCTGTAATATGATCGTAATCAATAATCATGGTGTGTATGTGACTACGACCAAAAAAATAAGCGTTTTGGATGGTTTAGGCGAGGCACGGCCTGTTTCATTTTTACACTTGCACCCTTTTTTTCTTATGCAGAGAGGATTTACGTGAAACAACTTCTAATCTCCATACCTTAATGTCTTCCTGGAGAACGGGAGAGAAAAAAAGCGCATATTTTGCAATCATAAAATGTCATAGCACGTGGCTTAATATTACTACTGCCCTACTGGGACTAGTTAAAAATGGGAGACTTTTTTTGGAAAAGAGAGGAGAGAAAAAAGTCAGCTTTCCCCGGCATGTCATTACTATTACGAGCGTGTACATAATGATCGCTGAGAGAGTGAAGGGGAATGATCGTAAAACCAAAGTACATGTAAAAATACTCCATTTTCAAGCACAGCCTTTCTTAACATAAAATTTTTTAATATTTTTTGCAATTTTCGTACATTCCGGCGTACTTTCTCTACTAACTTATTTTTTTAAAGGGAGCGCCTCAGCTACTTTATCTTACTAACTTCATTTTCCCGGAAAAAAGAAAACTGGGTGCACTTAGAGAAAAACCCCATAAAATAAAAATTGGTATATAAATACAAAATGAGAATGCCGAGATTTTCCACACGATTTCACGTCACTATTACTCCTATTTATATTTAAGCTTTTTTCACATGCTCTTTTTTTCCTTCTCTGACATTTCCATTTTTTGACGTATACCAAAGTTTTTTTTTCTTTTAAAAACGACTCCTACGCTTCTCCTTCCGCTCCACTCATTTTCATTCATTTTTTCTGGGTATAATATTGCATGCCTGACATGCCACACGCGGACAGAACGCAAAAAAAACTCGCAAACTCACGTCAAGCAGAAATGTGTGAGTATATGAAAGCTGGAAAAGGTGGCTGACTGACGACTGACGACTGAGCATGGAAATGAGCTAAGTTCGCCGAGTACACTTTATACCGCCATAAAAGGCATGAACTATAATTTTCCCGACTTTAGTTTTACAGGTCACCTTTACCTGCTAAAAATACGGTGCATACAGCTGGCTTTTATTACAAATTTTGACAATTCCTCGCTACTACTTTTGAAGGATAATAACAAGGCAGTTTCCAGCAGCACAAAACGGGGTGTATTTTATTACAAAAAACTTCCATATCACCTTCCATATCGCTCTCTATTTTGATTTGAAGCTGTAAAGTTGTAAGCTGTCCAGATTTTGCATGAAGTGCTACTCCTACAAGGCTACAAAAATGGGACTCTGAAGCACGTTGTTACATCACGAGAGGAGCGGTTGGTGAAGCAATTTGCTTATATGATCATGACAATGATTGCCACTCAAATTACCCATTTTCTCCACTCATTCCTGTCACCTCATTTTCCCCCATTGAGTAGAAAGCCTCTGGAGAGCGGCCTTCCTTCTCCGACTCCTTTTTTTATTATTTTGTGGTTCGCGCTAATCACTTTCATTAAAAGGAAAATGTTCTTGATGGTGGTGGTGGCAGTTGTAATAGTAATAATGGCCATTATTCCCCTTCCATTTCCTTCTATCATTGGGAGGAATTAAGTGACATGAAAAGGCAGACATTGTAGGCCGAAGCCAGTCTCATTATTCCGTTTACTAATTTTATTCTATTAATAGGACAAGTCTGACTAGACTTTTTTTTCTAAGGAAGAAGAAAAGAACAAAGTACGAGAACTGAATGGAATCAGTCAGTCAAGGAGATGCTCAATTTGCGCAAAAAAGTCAAAAAGTTACGCTTCTTTTAAGCTCCTTTCAAGAGAGAGAAAAAAAGTGGGTAAGTGAGTGAAAATCAATGTCTTTTCTCTTGATGATGTCGATGTCGATGTGTGTGAGTGTGACGGGTCTACAGTCCACTTATCTTCCCTTATAAAAACTTTTTATTAGTGAGCAAAGTATTCATTTTCACTTTATTACTTCACTATCTCCATCCATTAGTCTTTTCCCTCTATTTTTATACTAAAATCTTTCACTTCATATAATACAAGTTGTAAAATGCTGCTCGCACTGTTTCAATTTCACTTAGGAACTTTTTTTTTGAAAAAAATAATCCTATTAAAAATTTCTGATTTTATAATCACTTTCCCAATTTGGGGAGAGTTCCAGCTCCACCAGCCAAAAACGCTTTTAAAGGATTTTCCTATCAAGAGGTCATCAAGATGCAAACTTTTTAGCACTTTCCGGTAAGCCCTCTTCCAAATAGATAGGAGAAAATTTTTTTATGCCAGAAAAAGTTGAGAACGTGGCGGGAACTGGTGACTGCTGAGAAGGATATTTTCTTTCCTTAATTTTTTTCGCAGATTCGTGACTAACTATCTTATCCAATTTAAACAAACAAGTCATCATTAGCAGATCCTACATACATTTTCAGGAGCTATATAAGGTTTCCCATGCACCAGTATTTATCCGCTTCCTTCTTCTCTCTGGAGACAACTGGTAAACATTTCACAATTAGAGAAAAGCGTACATGCTTCCCGCTCCATCGGGAGATTTTCTCCTAAAGATTTTGGAAAGATGATATGACGTTAGCGAAAGTGCCCTTGGATAGGTTCCCACACTTTCCCTATAATAGGCTAAGTAAGGCAATACGAAAAGTGAAATGATAGCATCATCATCCTCCGCTCCGTCCCATCCTTTATATTAATATCCTGGAGATACATAGGCTCCACATTTTTCCTACTTTCCTTCATGACATCTCCCGCTTTTCTGACATTTTTTTTTCTTTTCTACTTTCATTTTAAGAAGGAAGTGAAGCGATGATATCCCAGTACTGCAAGTGTGCCTTCGTCTCTTCCTAAATCAATGCAATTCACATAAGTACATATGACGTTATAAAAAAAGTTTGGATAGCCTACAGGCTCAAAGGAAGCACATTTTTAGGCGAGCAAGCGAACGAGGCGGCGTCAGCCAGCTGACATTATTCTTTATGTTCCCACTTCCCATCTTCTTCTCACTTTCCCTATATGAGTAATAATCGAGTATGACGTGGGACTCTATATGTGGAAAAAACGGTTTTCTGCACTTTCATCAACATGAAAGCTCTGCGTGGCACAAGGCACAACCCGCTACGAGTTGTATACCGCTTCGCAACAGAAATGTAGGAAATGTAGGGAACTACCGGGAAAATGCAGTTTGAACTAGTTCCCCAGTGAAAAAAGTAATAAATCGTTGTAGATTTCTTTTTTTCGCTGTAGCTTTTCTAAAAAAAGTGTTCTGATCAAGTTGTCGGCGAAAGGCACAGCGGATATGTGGGATACACTGATGGGCTGAGTGGAGCGAAGTCAAGAGTCAAAGATATGGCTCTATTATTGCAGCTCACTCTGGTCGCAAGTGTTTTTGCTGTAGGTTGCAGTAGTTGGGCATAGAAGCGGAATTTAAAATTGGAAAGTGGATGCTGCGAGTTCGTCGATCAAAAGTAGACATTATTAAATTCTGGTTGAAAGTACAAAAAAACGAAACAAAAGAAATAATTATTTTGAGCTAATGTGGCATAATTTAGTTCCAGTTGGCAATCCTGGTTGAACGGCTTTTATGCAAATTGTTCAACTATAATATTTAACATTTTCTTCGAAATGGAAGGACAGCAAAGGACGAGTTGTGAAGCTGTTCCATATTTTCTCGAGAAATGTGTGTCGTTGGGAGCGCATATTATAACACACGTCAGATTTCATTCGGCGCAGTAACTGAAAAAAAACTGCAGCTGCAGACATTCACTGGGAATGTGTGGAAGAGCTGCTGCACGAAACAAGTTTTTAATTACAGGCAGTAATCATTAGGGGAAAATGCCGCATATTTTTTTGAAGGATACGCTCCCACTTTCAACATTTATCGTAAAATGCATTTGTTATTTTAGATCAAACTCGTTCTCTGTAAAACAAGCGTGAAAGGATTTCCCGGGGAAAAGTTTTTTTTGCAGGGCAACTTTTAATTCTATTTAATTCCAGTTTTCAACTGCACCAACTCGTTTTGCACTATTTCCAGTTTTGCATAACTTCATTGAGGCATGAGCTCAATAACAAATATTTTGGCATAGGCACATACGCCCATCCCAACTAGTGTGCCATTACCATCCTCAATAACAAAGAATTTTTGGCATTGCCTGTCAATTTTTTTTTCAGCTCTGCATTGACAACAAGCCCTTTGTTATTAAAAACCGAGCAAAGCATAGAAAAGCAAATCAATGTTCTAGCATCTTCTCGGAATGCAGACAGAGGAGCGCCATTCAATAAAGGATTTTCTATTACTCCTTTGAAAACTCTGCGCTCAGACGAGAGACATCATCAAGGACGCATGCATAAATATCAAGTAGAATAAGCCCTTTCCTAATTCCTTTCTATTAAAGTGAAAGATCTTGTTTTAGAATTCTGCAGACTGAAAAGCTCTCCTTTCTCTCTCTCACCCTCCTCTCCTCTCACTACACTACGTCAATGGCTATACGATACGGTCTCATACTTTCTAATGAAAATTGAAAATTAATCCTTTTTCTCCAACATTCTTCTTCTTCCACTCTCATCATTCTTTATCTTTCATAACATTTAATTTTTTTTAGTAAGTACGCTCCGAACCAGTGAAATATCACAATCAACTTAATTTCGCTGCTCCTTCATCATCCAAAATTGTATTGGCATTGGCGCTGGTGGCAAGACACATCTATTTTTTGCACGTAAAAATACACGCTCACGCTCCACAGCGCTGCGCCAATGTGCGGAGAGCAAAAACTGAAAAACAGATTTCTTTTTTTCCTCTCCCTTTTCCCCTTGTAATTCCTCTGAAAGCCCCAACTTACGTCAGCGCATTTTATTCTATCCGAAAACTTTGTGTGTGGATTTCCCACTCAAAATATAATACAATTTCTGCACCGACGAAAAACAGCAAAAAAAATTTCACGTGTAGTCTCTTCCATTTTACACGCAGTGTTTAGGGAAATGAAGCAAGATGAGGAAGTAGAGAAAGCTTTTAAAGACAAAAATTTTTTTTACTAGGAAGGACCACACTGCCCTTGTCTTTTGCTTCCTCACTGTTCACTCCTTGCACAAGGAGCTAAGCCTCTATATAACTGTACGATAGCCCACGCGAGACTGAAAAGGAAGAGTAACCTTTTTCTTTTCTCCCTCGAAGCTAGTCATGCCGCACTGTAAATAATAACTGAAATGCACTGATGAGCAGGAGGAATATAACATGCACGTGCTCCAAAAAATACAACAGCAACATTAGCAGAAAACACTGCTGCGGAGATAAATACTCTAATTACTTTCCATTTATAGAGAAAACTCGTCATCATAATCGGGTAAACTTTTTTGGATAGAGTGGGGGCTACAGAGTGTAGCAAAAATGGAGAGTGGAAGATGGCGCGATGATGCAATGCAGTCAGCACATCTTCTGCAGGAGGTATCATTAACTAAATTCATTATTAATTTACCCATTTCTTGCAGCTCCTCCGCTGCCCTGGCTGTATGTTGGATTTTTTGGGTAGTAAAGGCGCACTCTAAAAATTGCAGGTGTCATATCACCACCAAACGAGAAAGTAAAAACAGTAAAAAGGGCTTAAAAATTAAATTTATGTGAGACGTGCCTACACTCTGGTCCAATCACTATTTAAAAGTTTTTTTCCCAGACGAAAAATTTTTTTTCTTCTATATAGGACAGTGCCCTATATAAGACTTTAGACTTTTAGCATACATAATGGAGTAGTTGCACTGCGCAATTTACAAAAATAATGTTTTTGTTATAGTCCTCCTCGCACACCCAGGAATATTACCCGAAGGAAATGAGAACTAATGAGCTACTTACCTTCCCAACTATTTTCTTTTAACTTTTTACCTTTTGCGATTTTTTGGTAGGTTCCTGTTCTCCGAAAAAAAAGAACTTTCTAGTTTCAATACTTCCTTCCCCTTCAGATTAGAACGTGAACGGAGAAGAGTGACTGCACCCTATACGCTGGCCTGGCCGAACTCATTTAAAGTATAGAAAACTATAACTGTTCATCTTTTTCCTATTTCTAAAGATGTAACGACTTTTTAGGGTTGGCTGCACTAGTTATACGAGCGGAGGAAAAAGCCACGCTTCCTTTTCTACTTCGTTTAATGAAAGGAAGTAAAATGATTAGCAAAAATGGATAGACTCTTTCTCCCTTCCTCTCTCGTTCCATCTGACTTTTCAATCTGATGAAAGAATCTCTTCAATCATGATTATAAAAAAATTAGGTTAAGAAAAGACAACTTTTTTTCTCTTCTCTTTCCCCTAATCTTTCACATCATCTCCACCAAGGAGCTACTAGAGAAACGCGTCGAGTCAATATGAAGCGCGGAGCTCACTCAACTTTTTTTTCTTTTCCTTTCTTTTTTCTCTATCCTGTCCACTCATGCAGTAAGAGAAGGTAATAATGAAGATGGCAGGGAAGGCACATAAATATGTATGGGGAAAGTATAGAATTTCGCAAAGGAAAGTTACAAGAGAAAAAAAATTACAAGAAAGAAGGAAAGAGAAAAAAAAACTTTTTTTTTCTGGAAGACGGCAAGGATGAGTGATGATGATGTTATGTGATATGATGAAAGGAAAATGTAGCCGTGTAGCTATGTAGCTGTAGCTGATGTAAGATGAGTAGGGAGTTTTTTTTAAATGACAGGTTTTTAAGGAGACGATACACTTTTTTTCAGAATGATATATCATGTAGAGAGCTGACTTTCAGTATTTAGGTACAATTTACGTAATGCGTATGTACATGCTCCGTTTTTACTTCCTTGTTCATTGACACATGACCAAGCGTGAGAGAAGAGGGAAAAAAGAAAGTTTCACTTTCACAGCTTCGTTTCCATTCACGAGTAGAAAAAAGGAAGGTTCTGAACAAAGCATAGGAAGAGCGGAGTTCTCTACTTAAAAAATGACGAAAGTGGTAAGAAAGACGTTAAAAAGCAAACAAAATACATTTTAATACCTAAACTCCTCATTTTTATACTCTTGCTCTCTGATACAGAGTGGAGATTAGCTGGCAGATACACCGGAAACGCGCGTCGCAATAGGTGGAGAAGGGAGTAGGAATTTGGGACGCTACACAAAAGAGATGCGAGACCACTGCCAAAACTCCATTTTTTTATTTAGGGAGAAGCGCCACAGAACATAAAAAAGTTTTCTGGATTCTTCTATTACTCTGTTAAAGCCTGTGACTATTTTTTTGACGGGAATAATAATCGTGCCAGTGCAGTTTATCCCCAGCGCAAACAAATTCGTCAGAAAATATGAAACGAGATGCATAGGCAATGCCACATCATATACGGCTCTAATCTCTCCCACCTGGATCTTTAACCTCAACCATCGTCTCAACTAACCTCGTTACAGACTCCTTTCTCTTTTCCCTGATAGATTCCAAAATGGAAATAGTTGGGAGCCCTCTGGCTCCGGGGAAAGTTTTTTTTTTCAGGGTATTTCCTCTACAGCCCACGCTTTCCAAATATGACTGTGTTTGCCATGCACAACAGCAATATGGCATAGGCCTCCTAAGACCTCGAAAAGAAGTAACAATGAAAAGGAAGATAAAGGACTAGAAGTCAATTCCTTTCGCTGGCACACAGGGAGAAGAAAGGAGACTAATCTATATAAATTGGATTCATTGGCTTTCACTTTATTTAATCCTTTTTCTCCTGGAGGTTGATATTGTTATTGAATCCTCTTTGATTTTTCTTCCGCTCCACCAAATACCGGATTGTGACTTACGTCTCGTTGTTTTTCTAGGTAGGTATTGTGCAGTCAACAACACCATACCGCAGTCTATATAGGTTAGTGCACCGCAGAGCAGGAATGTACAGTAATCTCCTGTTTCATCTCTAAAAATGGTGCAGAAATGCCCAGAAAAAGGGTATTGTATTAGCACACCGACACTGCTCTACTGTAACATTCTGCGAAGGTTTGCTCTAGGCACTATTTCTATTTCCCATGCTTTTCCGGTTCGATTTCCTATTACTGGGAAAGGACCTCAACCTGTGTATCCACACATACCGCACGTTTCATTTTCATTACTATATTCATTACCAGCACACTTCCGGTTTATGCTACCTTACCATTTTCCGCACTGTTGTGGAAGCGAATAACTTTTCATTATGCAAAAGACACATGCTCGCCCTTCATTAAAAACAGGATGGTAGCCAAAAATTAGGGACTGGTTTTATTAAAACTAAATGAATAAATTTTACGATAAATGAATATCGCCCAGGATTACAGCACTACTGTTGGCTAGTTGTCCTAGGTTATTTATAGGTCAACAGACAGTGACTTTCAAGTCACAGACGCAGAGGGAGTTAGACTGTGGCGGATATCTGTGCCAAATTGGATTTTGCCTATAATAACTTCTGTTTTAACTTGATAAATTCATAAATATATACAGGTTGTGGTGTGGTAGTAGTCGTTTTAATCCGGTATTACTCGACTTCAAATTTCTTCAGTCAAGATGTGTGCGTCAACAAAGCCGGAGGGAGTGTTTGTGTTGTGTACACAAGAGTCAAAATATTTGAATGACGGGAAAATTGAGATCGAAAATTTGCGATAGTAGTGCTATCTCGAATTGACAGCTTGTCCAGCCCTTCAATCTACAAACTTTTCATTTTTACTGAGACGGACAGCCATTGTGAGACCGGTTCCCTTTGAAAATGCATTTTAATCTTGGAGGATAATCTGCACCATCTTGCATATTTGTATGTGAGTGACGTGCGCCGAAAACGTCAATTCTTTTTCGAGTTTTACGATGGACAGCGTTGTTACTAAAAAAACTGAAAACTGTTTTCGAGTGAAATGCATTTTTAGCTGTCGACCTTGGCTCTTCCTCCCTTATTTTCCGTCACTCATTTACACTCATATGCCCCTAGCTGTTAAGCTTCAGCTTCCTCATTTCAAGATGAGCTGCTATTTTTTTAAAGCCACGTGATTTTCCCTTCCGCCACTTTGATTATTACAATGGATAACTTATGGTGGCGAAGTGGAATACTTTGGATAAATCATCTTCAGTCTGACAGACATGCACCCTAGGAGCATTCCTCCCAGTTCAAATTAGCAGTCATAGTACTCCAAAATAACTATAAAATGAATAACCACGTACGTTTTTCTTGCCATACGTTTGATTTGGTACTATGATGAAAGTGCAAGCAGAGTTTAGTACTTTACCCAAAACAATTATTTTTTTCTAGGCAAGTATTTTAAGTAAAAGCGTGCATAAGGGCGCATTTTCCTTTACATAAAGCCACTTTTCTCCAATATCTTCCCAAAGTAGGCCTGTTCTGTGCCTGCACTTAAAATAAGGAGTTTTCCAGAATTGGCTGTAGCAGCACAGCCTGAAAGTGTTAGTTGGGAGGAATGCTCCACGGGAGAAAAAAAATAAGTTACTGAATGAATGCATTATTCATATTGTCACATATGTATGTAGCTATAATATACTTTTGTACAAAATGCTTATTTAGTCGTAGACATCCAAATTAATGTTCAAGG
>JAHZND010005523.1:0-11960 GCA_027744115.1 Acrocyrtus sp. NNG-2020
AGTTTGTAAAATCTGTTCTGCAAAAAAAAATTGCCGTTGTACGCGTGTTCCTTTAGCAAGGGAATTTGTACGTAACTTTTACTAAACATTTCACAGCGTAAATTCACGAGGCCTGAAATACATTTTACAAAAAGTAGCCGCTATAAAAATTAAACAATTAAGACTATGTACATAGAGACCAGAAGTATCACACTTGGACAGACTAAACGTACTTAAATCAATTTATTGGCTTTTGAACCGATCTTGTTAATTACAATCAAATCACTGCCAGTCAAACGAAACCTCATATACTCCTCATTTCCATAATGAATTGCTTTCAGTTCACTCCTATTAGTCCTATTCCACAAATATCTTGTTTCCGGTTTTTAGAGCTGTCTCATAACTTCCCAAATCTCATAGCAGTTGAATCTACTGAGACAATTAATATCACTGGTATAAAATATGCAAGCAGGTCAGCCTGTAAAAAGCAAAATCATACACGCGTCCAAACAAGTAAACAGTCACGCTCAACTACTTAGGCGTAATAGTAATTAAATACTTAAGATGATGAACCGTGAAAAAATTAATTGTTGACTTAGGCAAAAATGTAACCTGGTTCGTGCGCACACACGCCGTATACATTTTGGGACTATGAGTGCAATTTTGTAGCGTTGGTCAAATGTATCTTGCGAGATTTTTCTAGGAGGCGGATATAGTTAGATGGACAGTGATGAATGAATCCGGTGAGAGCGCATTATACAAGAATACGTATGAATGTTAGCTAGTGGTAAAGGTAAAATTCCCTAGTAGGTAAACAAAATGGCATTTTATAACAAATATACTAGTTACGAAAAAAAAACTATGTTGTAATCATAGAATCTATTAAATTTACTGCCGGAGTTACCAATAAAATTTGGCGATGAGAAAGGCTTAAAAAACTGAACAGTTGGCGGTGCTTTGTGTCTACCGAGTTTTAAATTGCTGGCTACTATTTATTACTTACCTATATAAACTAGAAATAACTCTTACGATATATACTTGACGTTTTTTAGTATTTATTTACGACGCTTAATCAACACTATTGCTAAATATTTCTAGAATGGTCAAGTGAATGAAACGCTCCTTCTGAAACTGCTGGTTAATTGGTTATTATTAAGTACTTTATATGACTGCATGCAACTTCCAAAAAATAATTCCTTAGAAAGAAGGTAGGTTATTATCGTAATCTAAATTGTTTTTCCAATGATTCAGTTTTGCATAATATGGAATGGTTCTTTCAAACAAAGAGACAGTCTGTTTTACGATTTCGAGTGAAAATGAGAGAGGGAGCTTCTAGAGGCTACAAAATATAACTAATTAAGGGACGTGCCAACGGTTAAACAGTTTTATTTCTTTTCTAATCAACTCCATCTCACTGCCTCATCTGAGCAAATAATAATAAAAAAACTGCATCAACTGCATATGTGAACTAAAAACCAAAATGTATGTCAACAAAAAAGTAATACCATGTCCGTTTAACAAAAAAAACTAAAAGTGATGCAGTATCAAACTCAAACATTTTCAATAAAAGTGTACACACGGATGTAAAGGAAAGAAGTCTAAACTTCTCATTTTTAACTTAATACTTGAAATTACTGTCTTTCAGGACTGAAGTTACAAAACGCAAAAGAAAAGAATAGTGAGCAAGGATTTTCAGAAAAAGTGAGGAGTAGCCCTATTTAGTTTATCGAGGCGCTTTTCCCTTTAGACATCTCCTTTTATAAAAATTTAATAAAAAAATAGCTAGCTTGTTCATTAGAACTTCAAACTAAATATGATACATTTCATCATCATTTAACTTATCAGAATAAAAATTGAAACCCTCACTTACTTGCATGATATTGACGACTCAGCTACAACTGACTGTACTAGAGATTGACAATAGACTTATTAAAAAAATATATACTGGCACTGGTGAGAGTTTACAAGGCTTAGAAACATTGTTGGGTAACGTGAGACATAAAACAAAAACCGTAAAAACCTGACTGCGGAATGCTCTTCTTTATTGTAGAAAAAGGGAAATGGAAAATGAAAGAGTATAAAATTGTAAAGGAAATGGTTTGTAGAGTTGCCCCTGCTACTAAAGTTGAAAAGTGTAGCTTCTAAATTACTTTCAATTAAATATTCCTGCTTATTATTTGCTGCATATAAAACTCTGCTATTCCCACATGTTGAAATGTAAAAATGGGAAGCGAGTTCATTGTTAGTAATACAAATGCTGATCAACGACTTGACATACGTTCTAAGAAGTAGGCTCTTCATAAGTAAAAGGGAAAAAATGCTACGACTGCCTTCATTAAGTTATAAAAACAAAAAGGCTTATCTCCTAAAATATATAAATATATATTTAAATATATATATAATTAATTATACATTCTTCTGCAGTGGAAAAGTTTTTTTAAGTGGAGAAAGTCACACTTGGTCAAACGTCATACGGCAAATGGGGCAATCCTATCCTGGACAGGGTGTACCTATCCTTCTCCTGAAAAGGTTTTTGCTCCATGGAAACTATTTGAAACGGCATTTTCAGCACGTAAATTTGACCAAATGACGTTCACCCTGAAAGCCTTTCATTATTTCTCATTTTACACTGAATTTACGTGCTGAAAAAGAAGGTCGTAAACATATGGAGGACTAAATGTCCAAACAATGCACATTGACGACTACTTGGTCAAAGTTTGATTTTTCTTCCTTATTGTGGGACTTATGAATTAATTAAGAATTAAAAATTAATTCAATAATAAAAAATTAATAAACTAGTTTTTAAAAAATTCTTTATTTTTGCCAATTTTGAAAGCTAAAAATGCGAGTTAATTTGTTTATATAGAGAATATGTATGATACATGTACGGATCTGATTTATGACTGCATAGCATATAGATATTCTACTGTTTTTTTTTAAAGAGAAGTTTACATATATTATGCATAGAGAAAAAAATTCTTTTATGTAAGTATCGCAGATGGAAAAAATGGAATGAATTGTGAAAATGATTTGGTATTGTTTCCCTACTATGTTAATTTCGAGCACCTTTCATGAGTGGATGAAAACATGATCTTAATAAAATGGCTCTCCGCTTAAGCTAAGACTACTTAATCATAACTTAGACTACTTTCAGTTCCTTGTAAAATGATAAGGTTGTGCTGAGCTAAAAGTATAGTTTCTATATGAGCACTACTTATTACAGTTTGGCTCCTTTGTAAAGCAAAAAAAAAGTTTTTTTTAACGAACTAATCAGCGACATAAATTTGTATTACCAATTTTACCATATTTCGTATTTCAAGTGCTACACCAAATTGTTTGACTTTGTAATTTGAGAATACTTGACGCAATACTTTGTACAGTAAAAAATAGTTTTTAATTACTTATATCGCTAATTAAAGGCAACTATATAAACGTAGCAGCTCTATTGATTTTTTTGCTTTATTGGGGAAACCAACCGGGAGAGAAGCTATAATTTTTAAATATGAAACTTGCTATGAAACTGTTATTACGATATTATAAGAGATGATGATGATGCTGGAAGGTGGTGTAAACAGAAAACGAGAGATGAGAGTCGGAACTGATATGATATCCTTCTGAAAGAAAAAAATATGAATAAAAAGAAATGCTTGATTTTACCCGTTTTTGTTGTGACGTTTGAGAATAGAGAACAACAGATTTTTATTTAATTCAATATACCAGCTTACACCAACTACAACTTCACTGCTGACTACGTCTGCTAGCAGGCGAGAGAGACAGAGAAATATATAACGGAAGCATATATATGTATACATTATTATGATAGTACATAAAACCAGACGAAATCATTAATAGAACGCCAGTTTAAAAATACATTATCATTGGGCATATTCACGATTACTTTGTATTGACAGTCATATAAAATAAACTTTTATATTTTATACATCTTTTCCACTTTTTACTTTTCACTTGATTTGTTCACTGAAAGAAAAAAATATTCTTGTTGCTGTTTTTAGCAGTTTTTTAAAGTTGTTTTCAGCTCCAGCAGAAAAAGGATTGTCATATTTGAAGTTGCATTTATGCATACACTTACATTTTTACATACACGCTACACACTTATTTAAATTGTACATTTAATAGTAATTGTTGTACAGGAATAGGTTTTATTTACTGGGATCAGGTTTTCACAAGTTGAAATATATTTACAGTATACATTTACAATAATTCTTTTTTTTACTCTTTGCAGTTAATTTTTTTTAGCTTTTATTCACCACTTTCGTATGAAACTGGAGCTATTATGGAAAATCATGAATACTTTTCCGTCATGGACTTTTAAAACTAGTAAAATTTTATTCCAGTCATCCACCCTCACAAAAAAATCCAACTCTGGATGGTGGGCGGCGCGCTTTACCAGTTTTTCTTTCAACTTCTGACATAATTTGTATAGCTTTTCTAAAATCTTAGCAGGTAAACTGTAGGTATAATGTTTAATGGCGACGAATGGGCCTGAGTGCCAAGCACAATCCTCCAGTCTTCAAGGATATCTATATTGTACAATTATGTTTTACAGTAACATTTACAAAGGAACAATATTTTAATGGTACATATATAAAAAACAGTTCATTACAGACATATAAGTTTCCAACAGATAAAACTTTATGGCGTTCTTGTTCTACCTAAAAGTACTAAAAACATAGAGACTGCATAATAGTTTCTAACTAGCACCTTTCTCCTCCATTAGACTTTTACTAGATAGCTTTTGGGCTACAGAGACATCAAAGAGGAACAAATATGCATGAAATAGCATCCTTTATACGATATTCAGTTTTATATTCTAAAATTAATTAATATAGTAACTGGCTCATATAGTGAACTAACCTAAACTAGCACTCTACATGAACAAAAGAGGCCCTTCTCAAAAGAGAAAGGGAAACACATGCACATAAAATGAGAGATATTATCGTAAAACCTTGCTTATCGGCCATTATCATTTTGATGAATGGCAGTTACAATTAATGGGGCAATGATAGACAGCGCAGATATATTTTTTACAACCTATCTCATAAACTAGTTTAATAGCTAGGGTTGGCTTTGAAAAGAGGAAAAATCGGTGACACTCTGAAGAGAAAGAGATCATTTCATAACTGAGTTGCGCTGTTCCTACTGAGATCCATAAAAAATGGGAAGGACAAGGGAAGGAAATTCAGAACTGTAAATAATCTTTTAACAATGAAACTGACTAACATTAAGATGTACCTTGAGAGAAAACCCCTCAATATTTACATCATTTACAATATTTTTTTTCTTAAAGTTGCGACATTGCAAATATCCATGCTCAATATTACACTGTTTAGTCTCATCTTTGCTTATATATTTTCTACATTCTAGAATGAAATGTGTTCAGTAGAGCTCTTCATTTCTTCTTCCATTCCCCCTCCCACTAAACATACAGAGAGAAACGTGCAATTTCGTACATGACGTGCCTTCCTAAAACAACACTCCTACTACTATTATTAGTATTAGGGACAATTAACGGACCTAGACTAGACCTAGACTAAACCTAGGCTTTGAGTTTCGTTAAAATTTCTATAATAACTTCTATTGGAATAGAGCACACAGCAAATTGATGCCACTGAAAGTAGAAGAATGTCGAGGGAACAACAAAAAAAAGGTTTTCTTTTTAATTTGTCAAGTCTTGACAGACGGAAGAGTAGCTTGCGGATTCTACATTTTGGTTCCGAGGAGCTGTAGCAGCGACCACCATGGCTGTTGCTACTGTTGATGACATCGACTAGAAAAAGAGAGAATGAAATGGAGTCAGTTAGAAAGCAGCTTTTGCAAGCACTTCCACTTAACGCTAATATTATACGCTAATCTGTGATAGCATCAGCAGCGAAACAACAACATCCACTTTTCAACAGTCTTAAAATCCGGCTACAAATGCGCATATTATTTTCACAGTCTTCAATATAACAAGACACTGAACGGACACATGCGACAGGCAAAAATAAATTTATGGAGGCATGCACACATCCTCCATGGAGAACATTTAAGGGAGAATTGGCATAAAAAATATTTTCGTTCTATTCAAGGCAATTTGTAATCGAGTACCTTGTTACTTTAGAGAGGGAAAGAGAGGGAGCAGACGTGCACTAAAAATTATTACAAGGGAAAGTGAGAAAGAGAAAGAGAGAAGCGGAAAGATTTATTGGTTTTCATACAGACCCGTTGCAGTAAATGCTGATATATTCCCCTTCCAGCACACTTTAATGGAAGACATCACTTCTGCAAGAAAGAAAGACATGGACAGGTTTTTTCCCATGGTTCTACTCAATTTATTCTTTTTAGCATGCAATAAAAAGTCATTGTTCGGGGGTGAAGGTAGAGGAGTGAAGGTGGCGGTTTGGACGCGGGAGTTCGAGGGAGACTGATTATTTAGTGAACGTGGCTCATATGAACACTATAAGAAAAAAACAGGTCTCTGCAAATCCAGTGACAAATTACAAGGGATAAAGGGGAAAAGGAGAATGTGAAAGGTGGGAGGTTAAAACTATATTAGCTCAGAGTATTTTACGTTTTTACTCCAACTCTCATCAAAACCATGTAATCCGAGGAGTGAGATTTACTACTCTCATTTAAAGTTGGCGCAGATAATTCTGCCATTAAATTGTGTCCCTGCGGGAGCGCACAGCAGTGATATTATTGTGCACGGGTTGGATGCAAATTTTTTTTCTCCGTAGCGTCTTATCTTGGACATTTGCAGAAAGCTCGAGAGAAAGGAGAAAGTGATATGCGGAGCGTATTTTATGTTGTATCCAGAAAGCAATGAATTTCCAATGAACCCTGTACCGGAGTCATCATTTCCGCTAATAAAAGTCGTCTTTATGTGCTAAAAGGCTGACCCACACCGAAGAAGCCGGAGCAGACGCAAAACCTTAACCATAATTTGCACCCAGTTTCTCCTATATTTCTACCCATAAATGTCTAATTTTAATTAATTAACTTTGAAGCTGAAAGTTACACTTGGGGGAGAGAAAAGCGGTGCGGAGCGGTAGTGTGGGATTTTTTTCTGCTTATAGCGTCGGCAGGCAGCAAAGTTTTTGATTTTAATTTGAGCCACGGAAATAAAAAAAACTTTTGGTTGATGGGACTACCTTGGAAAAACTTTTTTTTATTTCTTTCCCTCATCTTCCCTCATTTCGCTTCTGGCTTGGTGTAGGATTTTACGCAAAGACGAGGAATGTACAACAAGAAAGTTTTGTTTTTTAAAAAAATCTTAAGTAAGGACCCTTTTTCATTTTCTTCCACTGCTTTCTTTATTTTAGGAAATCATCATATCTTCCAAAACTTCCCCGTCTTTATTCTGCTTGCCCTTCAAAAAAATATTAAGATAAATTTTGTTTAATAATTTCCACTTCAAATACTGCCTTCTGAGGAAGGATTTGAAGTGTACTCATAAGCTAAAACTGTAATTTAAATGGCACTGCTTTCTATTGAAAAAAGCCATTAGCTTAATTGAACGTAGTAGAAATCAATTGAAGAAATGGAAAACAAATCCAGGTGAATAGATTTTAGTTCTCCGCTCCACATCTAAATACCCGGTTTGCCATTTTCGTAATCCGACATTAAACACACAGCTCGCTGACATTAACTTTCACACAAAACAGGACTTGATGCATTCCGCAAAAGGATTCGTTCGTTGAAAAGAGTCGCCAATCCGAATCTTTTCATAGGAAAACGTATTTTACGTTTTTAATCCCTCTTATTATTTCCATAAACGCCACAGTGATAAAGTCAGATTGCTCAACTCCATTGACTAAGGATTTGTAACTTTGCAACATGATATGATCCGGTCTTTATTTGCACAATACTAGCACATGTAATTAGAATTTCACTTTACCTGACTGAATCTCGCAAGTCTGGGGCGAAAGCCACCTGTACGATATGGAGGTCTTCGAACTCGGCGATTGCAGCAGACGCAAATCACTCTGGCGAAAGCCCTGAAATAAGTAAAGAACATTTTATTTAAACAAAATTAAACATTTACACAACAAACAATCAAATTAGTTGCGCGGGCTCCCGCATCTTGTGGAAGGCTACCTAAAACTGTCCGGCAGAAAAATGCGTTCTTTTCATATTATGGAATTACACAGAAGCTCCGGGAAGTATTGTGTTTTGTGGTGCAGTTTTGTGAGTGGTTTTTGCGGCTTTCCCCGCAAATTTCTAAGTTTCTCTTCATCAGTTGCAGTTAGTCTGCATCAGCAGTGGGCTTCTCTACAAAGAAGAGAGAAAAGGTCCCAACTTTGCGGATGCTCCAACTGCCTACTGCTTAAAGAGAGCTTGTCCCGCTTGGAGAATGAGCCCATGACAGTGGCTTTTTCACTGACAGAAAATGCTACTCGAGAGGAGAGATTCCAGCAGAGTCATAATGATACCGGAAAATGTGATATGGAAAGTATATCTCTTGTCTTCATCTCCCCAAGTGTGCAAGTCATTAGTGAGGACGGGAAAAAAAATTAAAAGATGTAGCTTTACATTTTTTGCACACACATTTACTGATGAGATGATCATTTAGATTAAAAACGACTTTACGAAACGGGGACATTAGGACAGCTGACGTTTCATCAGAGGGGGAACCGTGACTGCGGCTAACCAAATTAATATTTCAAGCAGTGTGCTCTGCCTCCACTCCTCACCGCAGAAAGTCAGGAAGACCCTTTTTCCTCATGAAAGAGTGCTATCATGTGACGGAGTCTTGTCACCGTTTATATTCGGCGCCAATAAATTTTAATAAATTCCCTTTCTCTTTCTTTTCTCTATTCCCCTCCTGTTTAGAAGAAGGGAAATTCCAGATAATAAGACATTTTTTGCTACTGCTATCATACCATACTCAAAAGAAAGATTAATGGCACTTCTTAATTATTCTCGCAGTAAAAAAACGCTTCCACAATCACAGAAAAATAAACAGACAAACGCCAAATGCTTGTTATTTTTCTGGAAGGAGACAATAACAGTATCACTACCATCATACATTTGCCCATCAAACAAAAACGATTACCGGTCGGGACATCCAATTAGTGTTAAATGGGACAAAAGAAGAAATTAGTGTCATCATCATTTTCTTTCTCCGAGGGGGACAGGAGTGAAGGTGAGAAGAAGCACAGCGCCCTTTTCCAACTGCTCTCAGCTTCTTTCTCTTTGCAGGTATCGTTTAAAAAGCAACTCTGCTCACAATAGGTACTCCTCAGGAGTTCTACACCTTTCTCATTTTTTTCTCGACTCCTTTTTCTGCCCCATTCTTGAGATATAACAACGAAATGTCTACTTTAACTGGAAGGCAAAAGTGTACACTAATGACTTTATTACTATACAGAAAATGGTCTACGTCCAGGAAAAAAAAGGAAACTGTGCAGTATCTATTATTTTCAGCGGGTTATATAAATATATGGGATAAAAGCTTTTTTTCGTACTTCTTTGTGTGCTCGGCTCTCCCACACGCAATAACTAATTTCACGGTAAAAGTCAAGATGAGGGGAGAGTGCTGACACACACACGGCACAGTTCTCACATAATATTTTATGTACATTCTTACACAGGCTGGGCCATTAGCGTCCGAATTTTTTTTTCGGTGCGCTTTTGTGTGGGAGAATGGGGAAAAGACAGAGAAAGTGGCTTGACAGGTTGCACGTTTCACATTCTCCTTTTCCCGAAGAACATCACGCTCACTCATCGGAACAGTGGACGAGACAGGCCAACGGGTAAGGAAGACAAATAGGTAGATAAAAAGGGTACGCGGAATGGCAGAAGCTATGCAAGTGGCAAAGTGAAATCCTGCTGACAACCAGCAAAAAATGTATAAACTCAGGCCACTTCCCCTTTGTTAAGACTAACCAACCGTGCTCCTTGTCCAGCTCTTTTCCAACTGCTGAAGCAGCCAGTTTTTAGTAGTAGTAGTAGTAGTAGTAATTTTTTTCCTGTCATTAAATTAACAACAGTTCCAGCGATAAAATGGGGAGTGAGTGCTGCAAGCGGAAGTTTCCAATATTAGCTTTTTTTCCACTTGTGCACAGATTTTTAATGACCATGAGAGGGGCTAAGAAAGCCCCTTTGGGCAAGAACGAATATCTAATTACAATTTTTTGGTAGGTATAGATCAGTCCTCTCGCTCTCGTCCTCGAAATTCCTGAAGAAGACAAGAAAATTGAAAATGTGCATAATATGAGCTTGAAACAAAGGATAACAAGGGATAAGTGCAAGCTTAACAAAAATTACCTTACACTAAACAAGATAACCTTGAAAAATGCTCAAAATATATTAAAAGGCTTTCTAATTATTTAGCCACAAAAATGACAAATTATATTTCCCTTTTCTTGTTAGTGCAATTTAATTATGCAGATAAGAAAAAAAAAATGTATTCATTTTAAAAAGTAACATCCGGCAGACAGACAGAATAGTAGTACAATTGCCATTCTTATAAAGTAGCTATGACACTTTTGCAACAATCTGTACCACTGTTAAGTCTTTCCTCCATGAATTTCCCAGAAAGTTTCCCACTCCCGCTGCTCCCTCCATTTTTTCTCATCCGTTCTTGAAAGTAACAATTCACCAGGACGTTTTTAATCGCGCCTTGCTTCTTTTCTCATGGCACGAAAAAACTAATTCATGTTCGTTGAGCGATTAAATGAATTTTTATCACCGACATTATTTTTATTTCGTAGACTCTGCTGCGTTCGTTAGCTGAGAGCGTGAAAGACTTATTGAGTGAGTTATTTCGTTTTTGTAGAAGAGAGGGAAAAAACTGTCAATTATCCACATTTCACTTTTCACTCCTCAACTGGAATTTCTCCAGCTCCAGCCCAGACTGATCCCTCACAGACCCATATTGCTGCGGAGAAAGTTGTAGTGGAAGGGGAGGACTCACTTCCCTTCTAATAAATAAGTAAAAGGCTCAACAGCAGACAGTCTGAGGGGAAACGCTAAAGCTGTTTTAAGCGTTGTGAGCTGTCAGTTGATGGGAAAATTCCATTTTCTCTGAGTGACTACACACCAGTCTTTTCGTAGTAGTAGTAGGAGCGCTTATCTAACTGAATAATCCTGTTTTAGTGAGTCCTTTAAACTCATTTATGCGTTACTAACTATGGAAAGTCTAACTTGAAATGGGTTCCACAGACAATGTCACACTCACTTTCTAATACCTGGATGAAAATACACCAGATTCCCATTTTAACTTGGATTTCATGCATATTAAATACGCTCAGCTCACATCCTTAACCCGCGTACACATCTTCCAGACTCTCGGCGCAGTTTAATTTCCCTCGTTTTCTATAGCAACCCTCATATATTCAACTTTTTTCTTAGCCAGTGCTAATCAGTAAATATACGCACTACAATAATGAGGAGACAAGAAGCTGTATTCTATGATGTAGTTTAAAATTGAAAGTAGAAAAATGAGTGACTCTCTCAAATGTGAGTCAAGTTAAAATCTAACCAGACTTGAAACAAAGGGGTGACTGACTCATTTTATGGTGTGGTATATCAACCGTGTCAAATATCGCCACTAAAGCCTCTCACTTATTCAGTGTGATCTTCCACCACCGTTGTTCTTCCGATAGCAGCCTGACTCAGTGATAGAAACGAGTCTGATCTGATGACAACGCGACAACGTACTCGGGTTCATTATAATCGGATAAAACAATATTAAATTTCATCAAGTTTTACATGGTTTCACGACAAGAAAAAGGAAAGAGGTAGGTCCTGGTGAGGAAGCTGGTTCTCCTTGATACTATGTGAAACCACATACACGGACAAGCGGAGACTCGTCTGCTTCAAGCAGTCTGCAATTTTTCCCCTTAATGAACTTTTCTTCTGACTCAAGAGGAGACAGGATGCGCTTGATGAGTTAATGTTATGCAAAGCCATTAAATAATGTTCTAATTCTATATTAGATAGTTTCTTTTTTTAAATGAAACGTTGCAACTTTTTTT